>JANIJG010017435.1:0-20287 GCA_024611175.1 Megaceryle torquata | reverse complement strand
CAGGTGGACGACCCCGTCAAAATATAAGTGATTTGTTTCGATTACTTTTTGTTTTTGGGGGGGGGGGGGGGTGTGTCGGAAATATTGTATAATAAACTGACATATTTTATTCGAGTTTCAGAGTCCTATTTGTAATAAAAAATTTATATGGCCGGGTTGTGTTCATGCAATAAATTTTTCATCTATAATTTTGGGCATGGATTCTACCAAAGATTTATATATGTTAAAAAAAATATAAAATTCTAAATCATGCTCCTTTATATACAGTCTTACGTGGTGAGCTTAAGGGATTTACAGACAGAAACCAGCACCAGGACTGGGGCTTTTTACACTCTCTTTCCCTTCATTATACATTATAATATAAACACACAGGGATTGCTCCATATATGCTACAATTATTATTTACAGCTATTTTGGTGGCTACTACTATTTCTTTTAAGGAAGGCCTGGCTCTCTGTTTAACTCCAGCCATTGCTTTCAAGTCAACTTTTATAGGGAGTTCAAAGTGCTTCATTATCATACACCTCACCGTCGCACATGTACAGACCCGTACCAGATTTCCAGTTTTATTTTATACCCCCTGTACAGTACGCCCCGTCCCCGCAGCTCTCGAATTAGGTTCTGCAGTGGTAAAATCCCTGCGGTGCCAGCCTGGTTTTGTTTTGGTTTTTTGTTTTTTTGGTTTTTTTTATAAAGCGAGGACTCTTAATTCCTGTACACTGGGAAAGAGATTATCTTTGATAATGGAAATGTAAATCAAAGCTTGCTGTTGTTTATTCCAGACAGACATTTGTGTGTTAAGTCTGTTTATCAGGCAACACTTTGTCTAAGCCAGGAAGTAGTCAGCCTTTGTAACAAGATGTATGCAAATGATTTTCCCATGAGCCCTTGCCACAAAACTTTTGTGGCAAAAACCCTCCTTGTTACTTCACCAGTAAGACGCTCCTAAGCTACCCGGTAAGTAGACTAGCAACAAAACAGCTAGCTAGACTATGCTGATGAGTTTGAATGAGACCAAAACATGTGCCCACAGTCTGTTGCTCGGTATTGTAAGCAGACTTTGTGTATTACATCTGTTTATCAGGCAACACTCTGTCTGCTGGGGCGGCTTTGTACCAAGGTAGATGCAAACAAAGATCTCCACAACTCCCTGGCTAACTTTTTTTTTTTTTTTTTTTTTTTTTTTTTTACGCTGCAATTTCCGGTTACTTTCCTCTCCTCGTAGGAAATAAGGACGCAGAACTTCACCGAGGGGTTGAGAGACCCTAAAGCTGTATCAAAATGGTTTCATTTTAAATCAACTTTCTTTGTTCTCGCAAGCCCATAAATGATTTACTGCTATCGTGTGATAGCCTAGAATGTGGGGAATCTGTGTATTCCCATATTTGTTCCTTGATATTACAAACAAGTATTTGATTCACTTCTAAATGTTTGTTTTTAAAACAGTTTACAGCCTTTGATTCCTGCTTACTGATTCATTTCTGGAACATTTTCTATTTATTCCTTTGCAGTAGCAAACGTTAATTTTGACTTAATTCAAATTGTCATCAAAGGCTTCCTTAAGAAATCCCACAGCACAGATTTTATTTGTTATAATAAAATATTCTTAAAGTAAACATCGTGCGACTGTGTTTTTTTATAATTCCAAGAGATACAAAAATCCGTTACCCAAAGGATTCAAATTGGTTCAGCCCTTTTTCCTAGACAAAATAAACACTTTAGGACTTTACTTGTTTGTATTCTCCTCAGTGGTGCTGTATGCATCACCAGCTAAAAACAAAGAAACTTTTAGCTGCTCAGACAAAATGCAGAAGCTCCCCAAACAACGAAGCGGGGGGGTGGGGAAGCATTCAGAAAGTCTGACAGTCCATTCAATATAGGGATGATGGCCATAATGCATCCAGGGTCCCCTTGCTAATTAAATATGCATTGGCACAGTTTTGATCGATGCAAGCCATGGATCAGATGACACACCTGCAAAATCTTGAGCCCAGAGCTCCCAGGAAAAGGAAAATACAGGCTGTCTCCTTATCTTTGTTTTCAAAGGCTCTCAATTTCTGTGCTTAGATATCTAATTTAATTCTCTCACCCCTCAGCAAACTGGATTAGGAAAGTCAATACTGCCATTGTGCATCGACAGGAACACACAGCTTTCCTTTTATTCAATTTAGCCATGACCTTTAGACAAAGATAATGACAACTGTCTAAAAGTAAGGTAAGGCCTTAAGGAAGACCCTGCAGAGGGGCCCCTCTCACTTTCTGCGCCTCCTCCGCCTGGGAAGAGCCCACCAGCCATGGAGCAAATTCCAAAATACATTTTCTCCCCAGCCCGCAACGACTGTCTTGGAGCGGCACCCTCGGCCCCGAAGGGCTCCGTCCCACCCCAGGGAGCTGGGACGCCTCGCTGCCGGCACGGGCCGGCGGACGGAGCCTCGAGAGCCGTTTGCCAAAAGGCGGCAACGTCTCCGGAGGAAGCCCGCGTGCCAATGGCAAGCGCCACGGAGGGACCGCGCCGTCCTGGCGTTCCCGTGGCTGGTAGGGACACAGTGAAACGGAAGGGTCAGGCGAGTGTCGGCGGTAGCGCTAATTCCTAATTTCTGGCTCCGATACTTGGGAGGAATTGTAATCCTCGAGCTAAGAGCAGGGCGCGGAGAGCCGCGCACAACCGCGCTCGGCTGCGGCAGGAGGAGGAACCAGCACGCGGATTTTCCTGGAGCTGAGCAGAAGCCAATGGAAATGACATTACTTTCCGATAGGTCTCGCATCAATATTTTTACCAGCCTTCCTACCTTAGATAGCATCTTTCTAATACATCTTGTAAGGAAAGGACAGAGAACATGCTCTAAGCTAACGAACAGCTATCAGACAGTAATCCACTTTGGTACCTACAGATACAGGTTGTACCTGAATCAGTGATTTAAGCATATAAAAATTCATATTCATTGAGCAGCCCAGCTCCACAAAATGTTAGCTTCCAGGCTGCACGACGTTTTAATTCTGCAGTATTTTTTTAGCTGCATTTAAAAATATACTTGGCATTTCTAGCTGTGGACCAATATTTTTCTCATGTCTTTTTATACAGATTTGGAGGGAAAGATATTTGTAATGGAAAAAAAATATGTGCAAAGTTGGATTGCTAAGTTTCTGTAATCTTGGGAAATAGAAAAAAAAAGCAGCCTATGTAAGAGCTACAAGAAACCATATGGATCAACAAGAGCTGCCCTCATATCCCTAGGAAATATAAATTAACCTACATTTCATCATCATAAACCCCAAAATAAAAAATCTAATTAGAGTCTCTACCCTCAGATTCACTTCTAGAAAATTTGCTTATCCCCCTCACAAAATGATTTACAGTACTTATATCCATTTCTTCAGAGTGATTTAAATTTATTGAATCATTTCAATTTTTAGAGAGCTTCCATTTGGATCTGTATGGGTTTCTAGACATATGCAGTGCTCAGTTATTTAAAATTAATTGCAGTACAATAATTTTAAATTGCTTCACACTATACGAATCTCAAGTGCTTTGAAATATTTGAACCATTCTATTTAGAAGCCATCAAACTTCTGAGCACATGCATCAAAGAGTTGTTTTAAAAGCCGAAGGGCCATACTGATGATCCCAAAGTGCAGGTGAGCACGGCTCTGGGCATGCTCAGTGCACACCGATCTGAATTTATAGAACAATTCAACAAATTCTGCCCGAATGTCAATCTTTAATTAACAAAAACGGATTCTGTAATAATTTCAAACCACTAAAAAATTTCTAGAACTGGAAAAGCACTGTTATAAAATAATGGTGTACATTAAAACTATTATTACTTCTAATGTATATTTATAGAACATCCTTTTATCCTGGAAATTAAAACACCTTATTAACATTAAACTAAGCTTTACAATACCTCTGTGGAAAAGGTGAGCGTAACTATGCCGACTTTACGCAGGGATGAAGGAGGCACATAGAGGTTAAGTGATTTACCTTCAGAGGCACAGTTACTAAAAGGAGTAAAAAGCACGGGGCTGAGCTTTAGAGACGCTGCTCCAGATAATAAAGTCTCATTCCCACCAATACAGCCCTTACAACGGCAACGGCAGTGCCCGCTTAGGAAGCCTTCAACTACATTACGTAGGAAATTACTTGGTAAAGTGGATCCAAAGTCACCTAGAAAGGGTAATTCCAGTCACGCTTGGCTTCTGTTTCACTTGCCTTTTTTTTTTTTTTGTCCGATTAGGTGTTTTGAAAAACAAGAAATCATTTCTCCCCAGAGTATTTTCTAACTCAGTTTAACAATAGCAACAACAGCGGCACTTAGGGTGACTAAGTAGCTGGTTTTGCAATGCCTGGCTTCACATATAAAGGCAAGTGAAGATGAAACTGTGGGATGAGAAGATCTGGTAACTTTGGTGGAAGTCTCCAGGTCTGCTTCTATGCAATTTTACACTGGTGAGTAAACCAACATCAGCAAAGCAGGATTATGTCCACCATATGGTGAGACTCCATTGGTGGTAGTACAGTCACCCAATTAATCTCTATCCCCCACCATCCCCTTGTTATTTATTTATTGTGACAAACTCATCCTTATGGGACCCAAGGCAGGGAGCTGTCTATTCCCAGGCTATTCTCATCCGCGCCCATCCTCATTCTTTATCCGCGCTGCCCAAGCAGTAGCTGGCGGTCTGGTACCTCTCCTCTGGCCAAGACGCACGGTGCTACAAGGTCACAACCAAGGAGGCTCTAGATTTTCCACAGCGGATGGGAATAAAGAATTTTTCAAACCTGCCCTCCATCAAAAAGACAAATAAACCCCCTCCCTGACAATGAGCACAGCCTTTTTAGCCTGCTTTCCAAAACTCGCCTTTACAACATCACACGAATAACCGAGCTGCTTCTGGAGACCATCAGGGTGTTCACATATTTCAGTCTGTGCCTCTTGCTAAGGTCTCTGTGCAGCCGGAGCCATTCAAGACTTCATCAGCCAGCAAAAACAAAGCAAAACCTTCATCAAATCAACAGACTGGACAGAAGCCCTGACCTCCTCCTGCTTTTTCTACCTCTCCCTCTTCTCCTTCTCCTAAAGAACAGGTGTAAAATTTTCCTACGATTAATTGAAAAGTCAAGTAGGAATCCATACATAAAGCAGAATAAAGAATGCTTAAGAAGAGCTAATATCTTAAAGAATGGGCCCATTTTCCCTATTAAAGATTGTTTTATTTCACACAGGGAAAAACAATGTTGGTAATAAAAATGTGTTTGATTACATCAGGAATAAGCAGAAGGTGAACTGATATTCCACGGGGTTTTTGTCATTAACAGATTAATATAAAGTTACCGATGGGGTAACCTGAACAAAGTTGAGGTACTATTTTTTTATTATGGATCTACACTGGCAGCCCCATTTTCACAACTCTCTTTTCATTTTGATGTACCTGACACTTTTCCTCTTGGCTCCCATTTCAGCCTCTGTTAAGTACATATTTGGTTGTAGTGGCCAATTTTTTTTTTCTTTTTCTTTTTTTTTTTTTTTTCTGGCAGATGTCTTTTCCTTGTTCTGTGCACTCTGAGGAGTTCAACGTGGCATGTGAAAAATTTCCATTTCAGGTTTTCTTAAGCTTTATGCAAAATTAAACTGTTGGCAAAAATACATAGATATATAAAATCATACAGCAGAAAAAGCTGCTCGATAGCTCCTTTTCCTCCCTCCCTACCTTCCTCTCTCTTGCCTTTTTTTTCTGAAAATAATTGCAGACACATTGCCATCAGCCCAAAGCCTTTCTCGCACGGAAAAGTCAGAGGATTCTGCCCACAAAGAACTGCCACTGATTGCCTCTCCGTGGATATGTTTCTACTCTCACAATATTGTAGACTGCGAAGAAGAACAGAGAATTACCATAAAAATCAGGACGTGTTTTGTTGCATCAGTATCGTGTTGGCATCAACAACATAGACTCGGGCAGAAAAAAAAAAAAAAGGCAGCCTTTTGGTAGGCAGCCTACTTGTTCTGTGTTTCTGCTGCGTGTGTGTGTGTAAGCCACGCGAGGGGAAGAGAAAGTTAAAACTCGGAGAGAAGTAACATCCTGCAGGCTCGGTACAGAGCCACCGCGCGGACTTACAGCAAAACCTAAGGTACGATCGCCAGAAATCACAGAGAAATGGAACTGTATCCACATCTCGAAGGACAGTGGATCATTACAAATACATGAAAGAGTTGGGCATTTATATAAATAAGGTAGGATTCCCTTACACTCACATGCATACCCTGAAAAAGATTAAGCTTAATGTGTTGACTCTGAAAATACAACCTAAAATCCGTTTTCACTTGGTCCCAGTGCTGCAAAACTAAATTCTGAGGAAGAAAATTAAAACCAGAAAAGTCCAGAGCTCTCAAAACCTGTAACTACACTGTATAGACAAAATTTTAATCAAACTTTTAAAGCCATGGTTATGATCTGATGAACAGACAGCTTAACTTGATTACATTTTTAAGTTTCAGTTTCTATTTCTGTTTTAAGATGAAAAAGATCATAGAGTGTCAGAAATTTGAATACTGAATAGCAAAAGCTCTTGCAGGTTTAGAAAGCATATAGAAAAGCTGGCAAAAGAAAACGCTATTCCATTGCCACCATCTGCTTTCTGGCATATTGAAGAAACTTTACTAACAGCAACATTTTCTTGCATTAGAATATCTGCTAATTAGTTTTGTTGCAATTTTTTTTTTTTTTTTCTTTTTTAAATTACCTTTTACACAGAAGGCAAATAGCCAAGTTTTTTGGCTGGCTACACCTTACACCACGTCTGATAACATTTTCAGATTAAGTTCAGTTTACCTCACTTTTTATTTTTTCTCTATCTAAATCCTATCTTTAGCATAGTCAAAGCCTGAAAAAACTTTGCCTTGCTGAGACTAAAGAAAAAAACATCAAACATACGAAGTGTTAAAAATCGCTGAATAACTCAAAGGGAAAAAGATAATTTTGAAGGCGTTTTGGCTGAAATCTATTTTCCTTTGAATTGCATGAGTGTTTTAAAATGTTAAAAACACTACAGAGTGACTAATGAATGTAAAAGAATGATAAAGAGTATGGGTCCAGTTATCAGTGATGTGCCGAAAACAAAATAATTTTGGACAGTCTGCCATGCAAATATTGACTAAAATGTCATAAATAATGTCTGCAACAAAGGGAATCCTGCAAAGGAATATTCTGTTGTACTTAATACATTGTAGAGTTGTGCCTTTTAGGAAGCAGTACATTACAAAGCCTGAAAACATCAGTTGGACAAAAAGAAGCTAAAATTTCTCAGATAAAAATATTACTCATGTGTTTGTTTTGTTTGGGTTTATTTTTTCAGAAACAGACCTTCCAAAAAGTTAAAGGTACAGTGTTACACTGGGAAAATGGTTCACTTAGAAGTTGACTTTTCAGAAGAAATTAGTTGTCCATCAATGAAAAACAGACCAAGTGTAAGCACCTCAGTGACTCGTGACTATTTCTTCTGCCATTTTTAACAGTATTTTCACCCACTTCTTTGTTGGCAGGGCAGAGGCTGCTTGCAGGTCTTTATCATGCTGTACTGAAATAAAATGCGAAGACAGTGAGTCTACCACTGCCTTGGGCCAGAGCTGAGAGATGGTAAAGATTCGGCTCAAGCACTTCTCAGGACCTAGTTCTGTCTCAGCTGCAGAGTCAACTGCACTCTGCATGCCGGGTTAGAAATAAAAATTCAGTCCTGTGAGAATGGTCACAAGACACCATTTTATGTGAGGCAAGGTATGAGGGAAGGGCTCAGAAGGTACTTTCAAAATCTCAGCATTTTAGTCATTTTATTACTTTTTAAAATAGTGTTTAAAATACAAAACTGCAATGAGGAATGACATGAGAAGTTGCACTAGCAGCTCCAGGTTACTTGCATCTACACTGGCATATGCTATGTGTGTAATCACAACCAACCCAGTCAAGTTTTCTGAAAGTCTACTAAAAAAACTAAATAATCAGGGCCACGATGAAACCTTCTGCCTGTGTTTTCAAAAATTTAATTTCTAAGAAAAATTTTTCAACCACAGAGATGACAAATAACAAAGATATTTTACATTTCTAAAGCATCTTTCATCCGAGATCAAAGAACTTCATCGACGTTAATTCTCAAAATACTACTTTGAAATAGGAGTACTATTAAAAATATTTTATCTTTATCTAACTTGATCGATTTTCTTGAGGAAATTGTAGCTACTGCATGATCTCTCTGGGCGGAGCGTGACTCTATAGGTTAAGTAATTTGACCAGAAATACTTACTAGGTCAGTGACAGAAATTACAGTGATCATGTTGAGGAGTCAAGATTCCTAAACCCTTTTCCTCCTTCCTAGGATAATTAAAAACATATTGATGCAAACAGACTTACAAAGGACAAAAAAAACCCTCAATCATCATGGGATTGAGGTGCCACCAAAGTAAATGAAGTATCTGAATCAGCAGGCACATAAAAAATGCTGTCGTAGTGTAGGACAGATGGACAGTTGATAGGTGCATGCAAGCAATTCTGTATGAAGAGAATGAGCATGCATTTGCTATTTTCAAAAACTCAGAAAAAATTAAGTCAAACCTTCTTAACAAAGATGGAAAGTCCCCCCAGCTGAGACATGTGCAACCCCGAGAGAATGGGAAACACGGGCGGACAGAAGTGCTGCCTGCTTTCCCGTGGAGGCTGCCGCTGCGGAGGGCTGATGCCCAGAGCTCAGCAAGAGCAAGGGTTTACCAGCTGCACCACGGGTCACCCACAAAAGGATCGGTGGGATAGAGGCAAGGTCTGAGGCTGAAGAACTTAATTTAACACTAAACTTACAATTAGTTAAAAATAAATTTCAGGCTATGTTACAAACCATATAATTCAGGCTTTGGGCCTTCAAGCTTATTCTTGACATAACCCAACTGGAATTACACCAGGGATAAATTTAGCACAGTGTTTTCATAAGGCTCCTTTTCTTATCATTCCTGCAATCAGGTCGTATGTGGCTATAAATGAGATTCTCATGTCTGCTTTGTAACACGGATGAAATGTTGTCGACCACGTTCGGCCGCCTCAGAAAGCAACGTCCGCTCTGTGACTGCGCACGGTACCTACTGCTGGTAAAAGCGGCCCCCGTTTTGGGAGGTGTGTTTTAGAATCCTTTGTGGCTTTGCAGCAGAGGAACTGTTGGACAATGAAGAAAAACATTTCAGCTCCCCTGAAAGTTTGACTGTTCCTTTTCAAACAATACAACACAAGATTTGGGACATACTGCTGACACAGCAACATCAGTGCCTCAAAGAAACTGTGGGAAATGTCAAATTTATGGTCCTATGGGTGATTGGTGGAAGGTTTTTCTCCCCCCCCCCCCAGCAATCCTCTGTCAAAAACAGAGCCTCTAGAAAGTTTTTGGCTACGTCCCAGCAAAGCAGAAGGAAGCTGTATCCCACACTTCCCTTGGGACTTAATGAAATATACAGCCTCTGGGCTTCTTTCAATTTGGTCTTTCAGATTGCTAAACCAGTGAAAGAAGGATCCTAGCTGTCACAAACGTCACATGTTTGGGGTCACCTGCTGCTCGGGGGTTCTCATGCCAGTTGTTGACATAATAAGCACCCCTTACACTTTAATTACAATTCACAGTGTGCAAACTCTGCAATCTGCTTTAAGGCAGACAGTCTTTTAAATCAACACTAAATTCTACTACTGTTTGTGCAGAAATGGGAGGAAAAAGATGTCCAGCTGACTGAATAATTGTATTCAAATGTTTGTGATCCCAAAGAAAAGTAAGCACTATCCAGTGAAAAGAGCAACTGTATTGACTGCAACACTTCAGGAAGCGTAGTTAAAACTAGACTTGCTCCTCACAGTCACACAGATGACGCATGTGAGACGTTTTCATCTGATGAGCTCCTACCACCAGCAGCCTTTCCCGAAGCTCCTGCGACCGCAGACCTGAGCACCCAGCTGTGTTTGTCAGGTTGGATGCGATGCTGGACGCTGGGATCGTCTATGGGAGGGAAATTCTCAAGGCCTCTGAGTATGAATTTCTACAGGACTTGTGCAATGAAAGCCTAAACGGGAAGATGTGTTTGTTTTATTCTGGAATGCTTTATTTAGTCCGGTACAAGAAACATTGGGTCTACTTATAAATACTTATTATTTTGAGAAAGAGATGAGAGTCCTTCAGTTTCCTTGACCGCTACCTCTTTTTTAACTGTACTCTTACTCCTAATAAAGACATATCAAGACCACCAAACTTAAATAAATTACACCATCCGGAGAGGAATAAAATACTCCTGTCCTTCTACGTTAGAGGAAATCCATTTCAGCATTGTACATCTAAAAATGCCCCCAGCCAATTATATTATTTACAGTGCTTTGGTCGAACCCGTCTTTTCCCATGGCAAGAAAAAGAGCACGAGAGCGGACACGCGCTCTGGGAGTACTTCTACAAGAATTTCTTCGTTCTCTCTTAGAAACACTATTAAGTTGTGGGCTGGTGGCTATGGATTACACTGTCCGCAGAGGAAATATTCCAGCTTCCCGGTGGCAGCACGACCTCCAGCAGCTGCGCTCCGCACGCATTCACTCTACGCGCTCTCAGAGAAACAAAGGGGAAGGCAAGAGCGCGATACGAGGGCCTATTTAAATCAACAGGAGTGACTTTGGCCATAGGAGAAGGCTGCTGTCGTCCAACTGACTTCTTAGAGAAAAAACCCAATGGGTTTTCACCATGTTCAATAGCCAAAAGCTGGCACGCCGCTTTTCCCCTCGGCCAAAAGGGATGCAGCCTCCTCCTGCCGCCTCTCTCCCTCCTCGCTCGCTCTACCAGTGACCTCAGATAAACTCGAAACGTTTTGAAATTATCATCAGACTGTGAAGCACTTCAATGAAAATCTATAAAATTTATAGTGTGCATTCGTATGTATTATATATACTCTTAGAACAGGATTTATCATTTAGCTGACCTTTGAAGCACTGATATTTTTAGATCCAAAAAAAAAAAAAAAAAGAAAAAAAAGAAGTATGTTGATTGTACTTCAACCCGGTCCCCTTACAATGTACCAACTCCTTGATATCCTACTACAGGAAAGATAATTGCAATGAATTTTTATATTTCAGCACATGGGAAGATAAGATTAGACAGTAGGGACATAAAAGCAAACTGCACCACATAAAAGATAAGTTTCTGAAAGTTACAATTTACACCAAATGTTACAGATGAAAATGTTCAAAGCTATATATAGGACCTCGTGCTGGTCCCATTATAGACCATGGGAAGACTGTGAAGAACCAGCACCACCTTTTACTTAAGCACTTCTTCCCATACGTGTTAACCCTTTGGAACACAGAAGTTATTCAAGATATTAAGACTATTACTAATTCCCATTACTACCCTGATGCCTCAGTAACCTGGTCCCAAGGCAGTACGTGCTGCACAGACCTCACCATCCAAGAGGATTGTTCCTGCTCTAATGGGATTATCTGCAATCTGAGCAACTCATCCCAAAAGGTAAATAAACATTTGATTTCCCCCTGCCTCCTCTGCATGCCCCTATTTGCCTCTGTCCACTGAGCGTCTTCTCTTTTTTTTAAATGAGATATTTTTCCACCTACCATGAAGTGGCCGCCAACAGTGGTTTGTCCAGTGCAAGAAATAAAGAATAACAGCACGAGGGACACCTTTAGTTGCATAACCGGAATAAAAAATTAAAGCTAATAAGCAAATTAAAAGTAGGGAAATAGATTAGAGAGCCACACAAAGTGCCATATGATTCATCTACATGCAGCAGACAACAGACAGAGCCAGTGCCCACTGAAGGGCACAGGTGCAACGGCAGAAAAATAACCCAGTGCAAAGCAAAGTTTCTGCCACGGCGGCGAATAAACGACACCCTCTGGAAAGCTGCGGTGACAGCAGCCAGCACACGGCATCTGCCCCGTCTGGGTGAGCCCCTCGGACTGCTTCTCAGTGCCACGAAAACAGGGTGGTAGCAGTGTAAGGCAAGGCCCCCACAAACGTGCTCAGAAGTGATTTTTCAATCACAGCTTAACCGTATTTTCTATTTTCTTTCTCAAACTTCACCTCCTCTGAGGACCATTTCTATGAATAGTCTCAAATTTCAGCCACTTCTGATGAAGCCCTTTACAAAAAAAGTGTTGCTGGAAATGTCTGACAAGGGAAAAGTGATTTTTTCCCCTACTATACAATTACTAAAAACATATGGTGGAAGAGATTCTATGCAAACCTGGAGTGTGGTCTGTTTTCCACAAAGACAAGGGAGGAAAAGTTGCTGCCCCAACCTTGGGATTGGTTAAAGAAGGAGCTACAATGGAAACTATTTTGAAAACTTAACTGTCAGCCAAGGCAGTAAAGAGTAAGCTCCATATCCAAAATTACATGTAGACTGAAGCAACCCCGCTCTCAGTATTTGTGGGTGTGAGCTGTATACAGAGTGTTTGGTGAAGCCCAATTCATGTTCAAAAGACAATTAAACCAAAGAATAAGTTATTAAAAGGAGCCTTTGAAGCAAAAAGCAATGATGTGTGAAAGACAGAACCAGAAGAGTTTATTTAAACACACAGCACAGAAAACAGGGAAAACAGAAATTAGGAAATTAGAACAGTCACGAAGGCACCCAGCAGCCTTTTCCTGGTACTAGAAGTTCTTATATCTATGAATATTTTATCCAGATTCAACTATCTTTTTCAAGTCCTTCCTATCAAAATTCCAGACATTTTCTTCAATAAAATCAGAAAAGTGATTCAAAATGTATTGGTAGAAGATATAAAGTGAGCCGTGTGTGGATATTACAAAGGATCTGCGAACCTTACACCCTTTAGATCTGCTTATTTAACTATTTAGCAGCACAATTTAAAATTTGCATATGACTGGTTTGATGCCAAACCATAAGAATAAAGCAGGAATGTCTCTCTCCTCCTATGAATTTCAAACTCAGGTTTTTTTAACTTAGTCCTCAAATGTGAACTGCGTTCCCTTCCTAAAATTACTATGTAGCCCGCGATCTAGTTAGAAAAGTATATGTAAGACTCTAAAATAGTCTGTTTTTTTGTTCCTTTAAACTTCCCATCAAGAGCAAATCGTTTTGTGAACATGCTCAGAAATTAGTTATTTCATTCTGGTTCCAAAAGAGGATTTTCTCCATTTAGCAAACCCAAGTCTATGAATAAGTGTCTAAAACTGAGAAAAGTTAGTTATAAAACCCAGTTCCTCATTGCACCGCAGTGCCCAACAATGCTCAATGACTAGAAGAATCCGACCCATCCTCTTACAACAGTTACCTCATCCTGAAACAGTTGTGAAAAGAATCTCCTGTGATAAAATCAACCCATGGAAGTATAGATCCTTCTTCCAAATGTCTCCTAACTCGGCTCCCTGCGTTGCTTCGTTATGGTATCGTTACGGCATTATGGATGTTCCATGTCCATCCCAGTGGGTAAGGTGGGAGTGCTCATGCTATTGACTAACCAAGGTATCTGCAGCCCTGGGTCAGCAGATGATGGCAGAGCTCGCTTGCCCTGCCTCTGCAAGATACTAATAGTATTATGGCAGGCTAAATAAACCAGGAATAGCAGGGGAGAGTGGGAAAGGGTGGCAGAGGGAAGATATTACATTAGTATACACGCTCATGTTTTCATATATGTGCCCTGAAATTCAGACTTCTGGGCAGAAGTGATGGTGCCATGTAACCCCAGCTACGGCTTACAAGTGATGGTGGACCTTGTCCCTGAAGTCCCCCCTTCATTTCACACAGCGGAAATCTACCCTGGAGAAAAGAAGAATCTCTTTCTTGCTACGTATGCGGTTTGGTCCAAATTGAGGGAAAAAGCTGAAGAAAAATAGTCAGTTTAAGTGTCACAGCTCAGTTAATAGGGGCTGAATCCATTAGTCATGACAGGCGAGCCTGTAATAAATTATGACTGTCTTATGCTCCCCCACTAGGCAAAACCCTTTTCTGATTCTTCTCCACTCCTTATCCAAAAGCAATATCCAGGATGTATTCCATGTCAATTTGCTGTGTGCTGTCGAGATCAAGAAGCAAGGACACCAGAGGGGTGAACGCACCAAATATCTGACTTTGCAGGTTTATCAACCTTATGCAGGTACCATAATCCAAGCAGAAACTCTTCCCAGATCTGAGGCTGTTAAAACACCTACGGACCGTTCCTTCTTCTCATGATGTAGGAAAGGGCTCTTGTCCTTTAACCCCGTTACAGGGACCTCACTGCCAAGTCCAAGTATCACTAATTATTATCAGGACTGCACCTAGGACTGCCACACTGCAGATCCCTGTTGTGCTGAGCGCTGTATAAGCACAGAACAAAGCAAGAGCCCTTGCCTCAAAGAGCTTACGATTTACTGGGCCTACCAGGAGAGCAGGACAAGCACAGCATCTTACTCTACTGCCAAGTGTAAATCTTCAGAGCTCTGGCTCCAACCAGTCATAAATAAAATGGGAAAAAGTATAAAGTAATTCTGTTCTCTTTGTTCCATCTCAAACCCATGAAGGAAAGACTATATTATATGCATCCAAGTCCTTTAATAAATATAGAAACCACAGGAAGATATGATTTAGACTTAAAACACCACCTTCAGTGTCACTAATGCAATAGGGTAAGAAATGTAGTGTATTGGCCCCCCGGTTTACACATAGATAATGGAATATGTCTAAAAAGTGCTTAATACTAAACACTGAGTGTGAAGAGCAGGAAGAAGAATAAGTATTGGCCAAGTTTTTCTGTACTCAGGACTGACTGGGTTGAAACTCATGGCTTGATTAAACCTCTCCTTTTTTACAAAGCCCCCCCAGCTGATGCTCACACACTCTGGATCAGGCCCACGCTGCTGACAAGCTATGGCACCCTTGGCCAGAGATCTCATCTTTATGCTACTGGACAAAGCTGGTGGCAGCACCCGCGGCTGGTCACCATCCCTCCCTGCCACGCGTGGGTCTCCCAAAGGGTCAAAAAGCTTCAGATATGAAGAGGGAGGACAACCTCAGAGCCATGATGGGCCATGCAGAGTGGAGGGTGCACCAGTCTCTGGGGCTCTGCTTCTCTAAAGAGGGCAGAAAACAGCCTATCCTGTGAGCACCAACAGGCTTCAGTGCACACACAGACTTGCAGACAAAGGGCCAGCCTTTACAAATATTTTCTAATTGGTTCAACTATGATCTTGAAGATGGAATTTTATTTCCCCCCTTTTTTTTTCCCCCTTTTTTTTGCGGTTGATTTCTTTATCTATTATGCACTTGAGGAGACTTCATTGTTCAACTATTTTATTATTTGCTACACAAAAAAATATATTTGTGAATGGCTCCATTATTTCGGCAGTTAGCCTTCTGGTGCACAGAAAGTTTCCCTTCTAAACAGGCACTCATTCATTCTGCTGCACCATTGTACAGTTTATGGCTTGCCATACCCCCCCAAAAATAAATTAAAATAAAATCTTTTTTATTTCTTTCAGTGCTCCTATTATTATAATAGTTTAACAAGTGGCTTCCACTTTATTTATACCACATTGCTTGGGTTAAAGGATAGTTACCCACAATAAATCTAATTATTTTCCAAAGTAGATTGCTCATTAAATACTGTCTATAAAAGAGCCCTCTGAGATTCAGAATAATCCACTAAATGTTTTTTAGATATCTCTTTCTACTTAAATAAATAATTGTAATCATGAATGTGAACCAAGTACTGCGCTTATAAGGGTGAATTAATAAAAACTGAACTTTATATAAGCCTCGGCTACAGAACATTACACTGGTGAAGAATTTCAGGGGCAAATAATCAGAGATTACTACACACGAGGGAATTCACCAGTGGCCATGAATACCCTCAATCTACTTCTGCGAGGTAAGCAATATATTCTCTAATATGATATAGTGCAGGCTCTGTTATTCTGGTTTAGTTTTTACTGAACTGAAAGTTTTCCTCCTGTTCTGCTTGCAAAGCTGCTTATCTGTAGGTGAAGCCATCAGTTCTTTAACTAGTCCACTTACAGGATGGAGAATATACCTCTTAAAAATTTTCCTGTCTCCCAATTTTTATACTTTTGAATTAGAGCTACAGGAGTCAGCAAATGCTTTAAAAACAGTGCGAGGGGAAAAGGGAATAAATATACACGGTGCCTCTGTGTCTTCCCTTGTCTGGCTGACTCAGTATAGCTGCTGCTAACAAATGCAGATCAGTGAGTGAAAAATCCTAATTTAACTCTATGGCAGAGCGGTTTTTTGCCTCTTAATTATAATAGGTTCTCCCAGTGATAACTATGCACGAGGTCACAGAATTTACTTAAGCTGCAGTGGTAATTTAGAATGTGGAGTGCTGTGTTAGAGATCAGATCCACAGCTAGATCTGGAATAATTCCATTAAAACCAGTGGAACTGCAAAGATTTCTATCAGTTGTGGTATCACTCTAAACCTCTTGTAAATAAAGCCTGCATTGTTAATGCTGTCACTGGTGAAGCAAATTCCACAACCCACGGCACACAGATAACCTAGGCAAGCTGCTGCTGAACTACACAAATCACCTCTGCACTTTTACTTTAAATTGAATTCAGCCAGAAAGACCCAGACTCTTTATAGTGAAATTGTTACTTGATTAAAGGACATCACATATTTTCTGAATAAAAAAAGGTCACAACTCTTAGAAGAAAATTAAGATTACCAGGTTCGTTAAAAGCAAGGTTTCTGATGCAGGGAAAGGCAGAAAACTTGTTCCTGAGACTGTGCCCAAGGACAGGGATACAATCTGTCCCTGGAAATCTTCGTAAGTCACAGATCTTTATTCCCTTTCCCTTCCTCTCCTCCCTTTTCCCTTTCCATACCCTTTCCTTTTGGAGATCACCTAGTCCAACTCAATTACTCAGAACACAAGACCTGTAGCTCTCTTCCGATGCTGAGTAATGTTGACAAGAGAATGGCCTAACCTGTTTTGGACTGTAAACCAAAGAACAGTCTCTTCTTTCCAATTACAACTTTAATTTGAAGCCTACAAACCCAGAGCCACTCCTAGGAATCTATGTTTAGGTGTAGCCAGGTTATCTCAGGAGGGACCTGGGCTCACGGGCTCCGAAGGATGTACAATCTTATCACTCCCAGACAGCAAGTGACCCAACCTGAACGTTCACTACTAATTGGCAATGACAAATGGCTTGGGTGAATAAAGTGCTCCCAGGCAGAGAAATTTTATCTACATGGACTCCTGCTAAGTGAACTTCACCAGGACTCATCATTTTTGTCAGTTTCACTCTTTTGAAGACGCTTCAGGTAGAGCAAAACACAATTATTTGCTGTCCTGTGTCAGGAAAGCAAACTATCAAAAATAAAAAGGGGAAAAGAAAGCTTTGAAATGTACACCACATATACGGACAGTCACAACAAAATAAAACCAGGCAGCTGGCACGTGGATATATGAAGCAAATAAAGGAGCGATGCAGAAGGAGACAAAGGGAGAAGGGAAGAAACGGTAAGACAAAAAAACCCAAGCAAGCTGGAGAGGTGTAAGGGTGAAGCCTAAAATGTTTCCTTGTGAAGAGGGCATGAGATCTATGCATTCTTCAGGACACGGAAAATTCCTGGGTTTAACTTGTTTTCCGGGTAAAGTTCATCACAAACCAGACTGCCAGGAAAAGACTTTCATCATTTACGGGCCTGAACAGGACTGAGGGCTGCACAGACTTGTACTGATCTCCAAAGATGGGGAGACAGCAGTCAAGAAAGACTGAAACACACAGCAAAAGACACTGAAAAGGATGGATGAAAACATTTCTCCTGATCTGGCTCTGTTCCATAACTATAGAAAAGACTGTACTGGTAACATTTGTAATTTTTTTTAATGTTCAAAAATATGCACTTAGAATAATGTTGCTGGATAGTTGCAAAGACTGAGGAGCAACTGTAAGCTCCCACATAGATCCTTGCTGGGGAAACGTTTGACACTCATAAACCTGCAGAATTACCTCTATATGCACCTCTGTGTACACACAGCCACTTCAGGGCATGATTTTGGGGAACACAGGGATTCATTCCGTTAGGCCTTTTACAACCCAGGCTTGTAAATCAGTTTGTAAATCCAGCTGCTGACCTCATAGCGTAGCACTTTATCGATGAGGAACAGAAAACCCGTTTGAAAAGCTAATATTTCTGTTACTCTTTAGAGTACCATGTGTTTTTTCCACAGTAATTTTGCTTAACAGTTAGCTGAAATCCCCATATTGCTTCCCTCATTCATACCAAAACCTCACAGCACTGAGAAAACCACAGATACTGTAATAAGTCATGACTCATATCATCCAACATCACCCGAGTAGGAATTACACATTTTACTGTAAGGCTATCTAGGCCATCTCTACATCTAACATTTTATCTAGAATAAGGCCAAAACATATCACTTTCAGTATAGCGGGAAAAAGGAAGTTTTTGTGGTTAAAGCAAAGGCCAATGAGTCAGATGATGTGGGTTCTGTTTCCAGGCCTCACGCAGACTTCCTATGTGACTTCGACTGAATCACTTCACTTCTCTGTGCCTCAGTTTTCACATCTGTATAAAGGATGTCAGAATGTCAGATCCATTCATCTTGGTTTCTCAAATTTTTTGAGACATCTGGGTGGGACATGCAAAGTGTTACGATAACTACTATGCATCTGTTATTCTGCTGTGAACAGAGCAATTATCTGCTTCCCGATGGAGAAGAAAGTTAGTAGGAAGGCCAGCCTCAGACAAAGAACAGAAAAGAAGATTTATTCTAGAGAAGCAACATTTCTCTGATTTGACCAGCACAATCACAAGTGAAATAATTCAAAGGATGCAGTAGTACAGAGACTTGGAGAAGTAAACACTGACAGACCTCTGAAATCCCTTGACCTTACTCTAGGTTATTGCACTGTGCTCTATCAGATGCAGCAGTCTTTTTTTTTTTATTATTTATTTATAAGTCATAGGCATATAATTAAATCTAGCACATTCATTTTGAGAGAGCACAATAGCTAAACCACTAACCCTTAAGCATAGTCTAGCAGTGGCATTTGGAGAGTCAGCCACACTCTCTCACCTATGCTGGCAAACACATTACTCTGGCTGTGAAGGAAACCACAATGTGGGAAGGAAAGCCTACAAAAGAATGAAAACAGAAAGTGTCTAAGGCCTTGGCAGAAGGACACTAAATAAAATAGAGAGTGGTGACTCATTTTGGCAGTGAATCCACCTCAACCCCTTCAAAGGCTTTGGCAAGAGTCCTCGGAGGAGACCCCAGGCTTTTGCCAAGCCACAAAACACCACAATTATTATCGCAGCAGTCATCAACAAAACAGATTTTGTAAACTGACTTGTTGGCACATAGATTAAAGAAGCTATAAAAAGGAATAACAGCTGTTTGGGTTGCCCTATGCAGAAAGTTACTATATAAAAAGTACTTTTACACATATCATATATACGTACACACAGACACACACAGATGCACATGATGTGTACATGAAGAGTATACAAACAAGCAAAAGTGCCAAAAGCTTCTGAAGGGTTTCATTCCTGTTCATGGGAGATAAATTTGCAGGTCTGAGAAGCTGTAAACTAAAGACCCGATCCTCTTCTCTGTCCTACCAGTTTCACAATATTCACTCCACATTTTCATCAGTTTCAACAGAGTTGTTTCCATTATACAAGAGTATAATGACAATGGAATCTAGAAGTAGTAATTGCTGCTCAAAGCAAAGTGCTATAGATCTAATTCTCCTCCTACTTACTGGTGTGTAAATCAAAAGAAAATTTTTGCATGCAGTAGTCACACTAAAACAGGGACATAAAATGGCCCAGAGATAATTTAGTACAAGCGACAACACAGAAGTGTCCTAATGGCTCCCAAATTTTTCACATCCAAAGGTTATGTTCGGTTTTCATAAACTAGGCATCCTTGAATGTTTATGTAAATAAACAAAGAGTCAACTTTAGTCATTTAAAATTAGGTTTGCAGCAGATGATGAGGGTTTGTCTAGACCTCAAACACAAAGGCAAGAATCACACAGCAGAATATATTCCTAGAGTCAAACAAAAAGGCAGTGATGGTGTGTGTAGCTAGGTTTAGAATTTCCTAAACACCATGCTTTTTTATTTAAAGCAGATAAATCACTGTCCTTTAAAAAGGAAGGACGGAAGGACATACGGAAGGAAAAGAAAGAAAGAAGAAAAAGAGAAGAGAAGAGAAGAGAAGAGAAGAGAAGAGAAGAGAAGAGAAGAGAAGAGAAGAGAAGAGAAGAGAAGA
>JANIJG010017434.1:2631-14284 GCA_024611175.1 Megaceryle torquata | reverse complement strand
AAAACACTTGTTATAGGTGTAATCTCATACAGATGCTGATTTTTCTCTAATGTAACAGATTGAATCTGATACGCTTTAGCCACCACTGTCCACAACAGATGGCTTTTTTCATCCAAGATCTAACACCATAAATTGCCTTCCACACCTGAAATGCAATACAACTTCCATAATACTGTTTATTTTACCTTTGTGTTCCTTCCAGCTTTAGCATTCCAGCAGAGAAATGGAGTGATCCTCTATGGTACAGATTGACTGGATAAGTTCACAGGCAGGTGATCACTGTGTGAGCCTAGTTCAGTCTACAGCCATGTGTATATTTTCTTTTGACATAAATAACCATATCTCTGTCTGTTTGCATTGCCACATAATGTCAGGAGTGTGCAAGTTCCCAAGTTACCCTCTTCTTCTCATGCTCTCCCTTCTCTTTTTTCTGTCTTCATTCCTTTCCTCTTCATACACAAAATCACACATGAATGCATATCCACATATATCTGTCTGCCATCTCTATTCAGATGATTAAATTGCTGTAGATACAGTGTTTTCTTCTGTTTATATATCCTTTCTGTTTAATCTTCATACCCTGTTCAATCTATGAGTTTGTGTAATATTTCCTGAGAGGTGAGAGAAGGACACAAATAATTTTTCTGTGGAAAAAGAAGAACACAGAAAGTATCTTTACAAATCTTCTACACTAATAAACTGTAAGTTTTATATACCACATTCCAATCACAACTTGTTGTCATTTTGCATTACATGATGCCACAACACACAGCAAAAACAACAAAATGGGCGCTATGTTAAGCACTTCTTTGTACTGCTATGATAGTGCACATTTGTACCGAGTTTCCATGGCAAGTTTTTTGAAAGGGCAGGACTGCAAGAGTAGCCTCTGTGAGAACAGACAAGGAGCTGCCCCATGCTGGCCACAGCCATTCCAGCCAGCTCCATTGGACCCTCTACAGGACACAGCTGAGCTTGTCAGCCACACTGGAAAAGCGTATTTAAAAAAAGGGAAGAAAATTCCAGGGACAGAGAACAAGAGAACAGAAAGAGTGGGAAACAGCACAGGAAAACACGGAGGCCAGAGAAGGAGGAGGAAGGGCTCTACAGGAATGCAGATTTTCCTTGCAGCCCATGGAGGTCCCATGCTGGAGCAGGTTTATCCTGAAGAACTGGAGCTCATGAAGAGGAGAACAGTATAGGGGAAGGAATGGCAGAGACAACTGCTGTGTACTGAGTGCAACCCCCTGCACCACTCGTGATGGGATAAAGGAGTGAGGAGTGAAGGAATCATAGAATCACTAGGGACTGAAATGACCTTCAACATCATCAAGTCCAACCTTCTACTAAATATTATCAGGAACACTAAACCATGTCCTGAAGTGCCACATGTAGACATTTTTTAAACATCTCCAAGGATGGTGATTCTACCACCTCCATGGGCAGCTTGTTCCAATGCCTCACCACTCTCAGTAAAAAAAATTTTTCCTAATATCCAACCTAAACCTCCCCTGGTGCATCTTAAGCCCATTTCCTCTTGTCCTATCATTAGTCACCTGGGAGAAGAGATCAACACCCACGTCAATACAACTTCCTTACAGGTAGTTGTAAAGAGTGGTAAGGTTTCCTCTCAGCCTCTTCTTCATACTCAACAACCCCAGGTCCCTCAGGTGCTCCTCATAAGACATATTCTTCAGACCCTTTACCAGCTTTGTTGCTCTTCTCTGGACCCACTTCAGGTCCAAAAGACTTCAATGTTTTTTCTGTACTATGGTGCCCACAATACTCAAGCTGCTGCCTCACTAATGCTGAGTACAGGGAGTGAATGTGGGCCTAGAAAAAGTGGGTGGAAAGGTGGTTTTGTTGATTTTCTTTGTTTCTTATCATCTGCACCTATTTTAATTGGCACTAAAATAATTTTCCCCGAGTCAAGTCTGTTTTGTGGATGGCAGCAAAAGCTAAGCAATCTCCCCATCTTTACTCAACCCATGAAATTTCTCAACCTATTTTCTCTCTCAGTCCTGCTGGAGGGGAGTGGTGGGCAGCTGGGTGGGAGTTCGGCTGTTAGACAAAGCTAATACACCACAACATATTACTGTGTTATGCTGACATGCTGTAGCCTCAGGAAGACTATCAGGAGCAATACCTAGAACTCTTGTACCACACATTTGTGAATCAATTACACAGTCACCAGTCTTTATGATGTTCTAACATGCATCACTGGGAAAAAATGAAACCCTGACATAAAGAAACACAACTGGTACCTCATGAAATGAGTAATCAATGATTTACATTGCAGCTTTAAAAATGGACTCCATGGTGTTTCTGTGGTGAGACACTGCAGTCAGGATAACTCTGGCAGCAAAGAGCACTCATCAGTGTGTTTAAAAATCAGTACAGGAAGGGTTTCTTTCTCTTCAATTTTCTCTAGTGAATAGCAACATATCACAAGAAAATTTGACTCTGCTGAGATCATGACAATATAAGCGAAAGCTGGATTTGGTTTGAAGAGGATTTCAGGGCTATGCAACAAAGCAAATGAGGTTTGTATTGTCAACTTAATTTCAGCTGTCTTTATGTCGTTAAAACAGTAAAAAAAAAAAAAGGGGAACTCAAACTGGTGAAACCATCCACAAACGGTGGCACTCTTCCCATGCCCACCCTGCCACTTGTCTTGTCAGGAGCAGTTTCCTCAACATCAAATGGACTTCACTGCAGCTCTAAACAAAATCTACTTAAAGCACCAAACAAAGACAAATGGCTCATATTTGGTTTGTTTTTTTGAAATTTATGTTTTTAATAAAAAAAAAATAAAACCCCAAAGACTATGCTTAAAGTTTCATTCTAAGTGTATTCAAAGTGCATGACCTCAACGGCTGGGGATGAAAACAGTTTTCTCTAAGGGGTCGCTGTGCTGTGAGTCATTTGGGAATAGCTGTGCACTCAGGAAATCTACTCACTGGCTTTGGCATTGATCTGAGGTTAATCTGTTGAAAAAGAGAACAAGCTAAGATATGTTACACTATTCATATTTCTCTTTATGACAGGTGTACCAGCATGAGCAGTTTATCTTTTTTTTTGTTCAGTCAGTATTTATTGTTTCAGAGACATATTGCCCTAGGGCTGCTGTATAAGTCCATTAAACTGTGATACATACTAATGCCCTATTTTCATGTGAGGTTACGAGTTCATCACACCAGGATGTTTTTACTGACTTCTGCTGTGACAGTAAAAGCACCTATTGCAGTTTAAATAATTATTCATCAGAGTAGTGATGGGTTTTGGCCAGAGGTTTTGCCTTAATATTTTACAATAAAAAAGTTAAAAATGCTCATATGCTCAATAAAATATGTAAAATCTTTTTGTTTATCCAGCTGGACAAGGCCTTTGTTAGAAATTGTTTGAAGTGGATGAATACTGATGAAATTTTGGAAAATGCATTAAACAGGGAAAAATGTTTTTCTTTTATTATAAGTCAATACAAGGAGGGAATGAAATACAGTAAAATTTGCCATAAGCAGTCTCTCAGGGGAACATCAAGAATTGACTGCTTAATGAACATGGTCTTCTAATAAATTTGGAGAATTTATTGGATTTTTTAGGAATATTCAGAGTCTGTAGATAGAGTTGCTAGATAAAGTTTGTATTTTGTGTAGATCTTATGCATAATTTTATTGGAGAGAATGTTTAATAAGTAACTATCTTAAAAATCGACATTTTTATTTAGTAATTGTTCTGCAACAAAAAATCTTTCATAAAGTAATGTGCAGAAATATGTGGTTTCCCATGTGATTAGCTCCTGTTTATTAAACATGTTTGTTATTAAACCTTCAGTTTACTTTTCCCTTGAGCTGTGTTTCACAGTGAGGCTACTTGAAGAGACTACTAGGGTCTCTGCTTGTACTTTGAATAGCCAAGTGTTTTCCAAAACAGGAAAATGTTTTATTAAGCAATACTGAGGTCTGGCATAAAATGACAGTGACTTCTGACTGACTGACTTTATGTGGCTGAGGGAAACTGGACCCTATTCTTGATGAGAAGAAGATGTGGAAGTGATAACCTACACAAAAGTTTTCCTGTGGAGTATCTCCAGGACCTGTCAAGATGCACTTTGTAGAATACATGACTCATAGATACTGAGTACAATCAATTTTACACTACAGATTTTGATCTGTTAATAGTATGGAATATATTTGTAAATAAAAATCTCTGTAGTTACACTGTATATGTCAGGTTTCCCCACAATGCATGGGAGGATTATGCTTCCAGAGGACCTGTAATGAATATATCAAAGTGATTCCAGACTTCATGGATTTAGTCATGCAGACAACTGCACACAAGGTTACTCCTTATTGATAGCCATTTAATATTTTACTAATGGCAGTATATCGCTACCATCAGCAAATTTCAATTGAGGAATAGGTCCCTGTATGCCCTGGTCATCCCAGAAAGGAAACTTGCCCTGTCAAGCTTGGAGTTCAGGTGTGTGATGAGAGACAAAAAGTATGAGCAGGGAATTCTCATTAGAGATAGTGCTCTTAAAACCCAGCTATCTGAGTGTGTGAGGATCTTTGCTTTTATTGAAAAAAAAAAATTCTGATACTAGGACTCTGCTGAGTCTGGCTTGTTGGCTCATAGTAGGCCTGCAAAATGCTGAAACAACAGGGGTTATGAAACAGTGTCTGTTTGGTTGAATTTACATCCAGTGAATCTGGGACTACTTTTGTACTTCCCCTTACTGGCCAGCAAGAAGTGTTTTTCCACTCAGAAGGCAAATAAGGAGAGGTCAATACTGGTAATTTGCTAGAGTTAAATCCCATTATTTTTAAACTAGAGAGAGGAGTCATCACATTGAGATAACAAAAATGGTACTAACTAGAGTAAGAAGTTATTTTCAAATGCTTGCCTCCAGCAAGAAGCTGCCCTTTGTAAAAACAATGGAGACATTTATTGTTCTGCACAAAACAGGGAGGTTACACCTAACATGGACTTAACATTTAATAAATGCAATTTCTTCACTTTAGGCAGTTGGTGTAACTCAGGGTTGTACATGAAAGGACAAAAAGACAAGTCATTTAACAAGAGCTGATTGGGAATGGGAGGAGGCAGGGCATAGCAAGTGGCAGGAAGCTATGACCCAGTGTTTCTTTAGACTCTAATACATGTTCATTGCATTGGTTTTTTTACTTAAAGCAAGTTTTCTTGTGTGGATTTCATGTTTCTGTTTGCAACCATGCAGCTATAGGATTGCATATAGGGAAGCCAGACTGTGAAACAGCTTGACTTTCAACAATCAGCTGTGGAAAATTATGAAAACTGTATGCAATGCAAAACTCAACACAAGAAAAAGACTGCTAAGCAACACTGGGAAACATGTAGTGCCATTAAGTGCCTCCAAAAAAACTGGAGCAGTTTGCCCCATGAAGGGTATCATCCACAACTTCTAACTTGGTAATTTCCCTTTAAGGATCAGATAAACAAAAATGTCAATGACCTTGGCAACATGACCTGACTGTCTTAGTTTTACTAGGATGAACTGTTCTTGGAAAAAATTCTTCCCTGTCTGAGTCACAACCAGGTTTTTCCTTCTGGAGTAGGAATGTGTGCTGTTCTTCTCCCTCTTCCCTTCCTGGTCAGCAATGCAGGCAAATTCCAGCACGCTAGTCTGCAATTTCAATTTTGTAGGGTCTTCTCATGCCAGTGTAGGAAGTTTCACATTTTTTGTAACATTCTTTTGAAACAGAAGTGCTCCAGAGCACCTTGCTAGAGTCCAGTGGCTAAACTTTGAAAAGCATGGTGTTTTGATTTTTTTCACAAAATGGATGAAAGTAAATTCTATTAACTGTGGCTTATAACATAAAAAGAGCCCTGTAAGCAATGACTGCAGTAGTCATTATATGTAAACTTAAGAATACAGTGGTAGGAATATTAATGTGAGAAAAAAGATGACAATTGCAATGTCATTTAAACATTGATTATATTGTGAATAATGTGGTTTTACCTTCTGTTGAACAAAAGAAGTAAAAATGTAGGTATTGCTCAGATAAAACTGCATATAGTGACTTTCTGTTAGTTTCTTTCTGTCTTTTTTTCAACAAGCATACAAACTCCCCTCCAGGAAAGAAATCATGCAGGCATTTCACATATTTTTGAGACAGTGAATGCTGATGGCAGTGCTTTTAACCATAAGTGAAGTGTGCAGAGCAGTCAGTGATATGGAAGACAAAGATCTGATGCCTCCCTTAGATCACAGGAGCTGTGATTTGCACACTCTGAAGCAAGGAAGAGCTCCCTCCTCAGCAGGTTGGGAAGCATTGAGATGGATCTTCTCTCAACCCCTTGGCCTGATGCTGCTGTTTTACAGAAGCTGGTCCTGTTCACCACCATGTTGGAAAGTCATTCTGTCCCAGTAGCTGTTGATGCATTTTGAGTAGAGTAGGTTCAAACCTCTGAATAGACTAGTCCTTCCTTCAAACTTGCAGGACCAAGTGGTAGGAAACTGATGTGAGAAATAGGTAATGATGGTTCAAGCCTTCACACTGCATCAGGCTGAAAAGATTTTTGCTGGGGTTTCTGATCTCTTAATCTGACCTTTGGTACCACCATTTTTTTCTAGAACAAAGGAAACGTACACTGGCATGAGGCTATTCTGTATTACACCACTTTGAAATAGCTCTTAGCAGAGTACACCAGCAAAAAATAGTTATGGTGAACTCTTCGTTATCTGATAGATGGAAACAAGCATTTTCCCAATAGAATAAAAACATGGATGAAGCAAGTACTGAGAGCAGTCACAGAACCAGTTCTCTGACTGGCCAGACCTAGGAGTATCTCTGCACTGCACTTCCATGACACTCCAAACTGGAGGAGAACTTATTCAGACACAGCATCCAACCTGAACTGACTCTCTGAGTACACCATATTGCAGCTAACAAGCTTTCTAGGAATCCAGAGTGCTCTGAAGCATAGTAGGAGCCAGATCATGTGCAATGTGGCATTAGCACAAGTACATAAAAGCTGCTGCCCTCATGCTGGCAAAGAAGAACCCCTTGGATGCACTTCCTGAGGGTTCCACTGTACTGGTTTGGTGCACAAGGTGCAGAAACAGCAGGTCTGGCTTTCTCCTGAGATAATGCCAGTTCAAGTTTATGCTATATTCTGTGTAAAAAGTGCCATGCTACTCATGCATTCTTCTCCAAGATAGCAACTCAGGGAGTCTGAATAGGTTCTTGCAGAGCCAGCTGCACTGTCTCATCTTCTGTGGCACAGTTAATCAGCAGTACAGATCCATTACTCAAATTTAGGTGAGGAATATATGGAGAAATGTGTTACGCTAATGCCACTTGGTTTCTCAACACTTGCTGTCTTGTCACTTGCAGGGAGGATATGGGAGTCAAATAGCAGTGTGCTGTCCATTAAACATTAATACAAAGATACTGTTCTTTTTACCTTTTACAACATCATTGAGCATCTTGAAGGCAAAGCTGCAAGAGTCTGTCACTGGCCATCCATGCTCAAAGAGAAGTAGCAGAGAGAATAATGGGAGGTGAGAAGGAAAAACAGTTGTGAAAGGAAGATAAAAGTAATGCAGCTTGAGTGTATATCCAAAAGTGTCAAAATTTCATAGAACTTCCATATTTTATTAATAGACTTAAAACTTTTCATCATGTTATCGTACTTACAGTATAACTGATGCCAAACCAATAAGAACACGGGCCCCATTCTCACCTCTAAAAAAGCAGAAAATTAAAATAATTCATGGTCTTTTTACAGTTGGCAGCTACCTATTACAAGGTGTTTTTTAATATTTTTGTTCTTTGTAATACAAGTAACCTCAAGATGAAGAAATAGTAATTACTTACAATTGAGGTCAGAGATACACTCTGAGTTTCTTTAGTAACACAATAGAAAAAAAAAAAAAAAAGAAGAATTTGCCTTAAAAAACTATGAAAAACCCCACAGAAATATGACTTGCAAATTTTCCACTGGATTTTCAAGCAGTATGAAGTAAACTGTTCTAAGTTATTTCCCTATGCAATGCTCTTTAAAAATAACCATACATGTGTTGTTTAATCTGTATTGATAGCGTTCAAATTACAGTACTAAAGGAACATGAAATGGCTGAGCAGCTCATATTCTCGGTTCTCAGAAAACAATAGATTTGAGCATAGTGCTACATTTTTCCTGAATATAAGTTATTTTAAAAAGTAGGTTTCATTTATAGGCAGTATCTCCCTTTTCCTTTCCAAAGCAGATATCAGAAAGTCATATAACAGCTTGTGGAAGTTCCTGTTTAATTCTGGTAGTACCAAAAGTAATTGTTCATATACAGTCAGAGACAGAGTGTAGAAGACTTGACATAGAATTAAGGATGAAAAAAACTAGAAGGAGATATACAAACACAGAAATGTGCCCATACAACTTATGAAGAGTTTAACAAAATGCAACTATAAATTCCTGCCTGGAATTTCTAAATACTACTACAGGTACCTGCAGCCAAGTCCAGAAAAAAAGCAGAGCAAACAAACAAAATACCCAAACTGCCTTCAAAATTAAGTGAAATACTATTCTAAAACCTTTTTTTTTTTTTTTTTTGTTATTAATATTACTGTTTGTGTGTCCCTCCTGCAGCTCTTGGCAAACACTGAACTTAAAATATTTGGAAAAACAGTTGGTTCTTCCCACCTCATCCATGACTTTACTTAACCCTCAAGATCATTAAGCATTGTGGTGTTTGTTGTAATCCTGTTTACTAATGCTGCTTTGTTACGTGGGTATTTTCAAGTTTCTAAAGGAACTTCTTGTTCTTACAGAGCAAAGTCTCCTCATGTCATGCTGCAGCCAAGTTAGCTAAGGTGCTGATAGCCCCCTGCAGTGGAGGAACATGAGGAGAGAGAAAAACTGGGGGAAACATAGCAGTCTTTTCAACTGTCAACATTTATTTAAATGTAATCATGAAATTTGGCTGTTCCTTTGTCTATGTGGTGTCTGCCCATTCTGCAGGGTGGGGCTGGAATTACTGCTGGCATGAATTTATTTCGCCTCTTATTTTCATAACCCTTCAGAGCCACACAACGGGAAAACAAGAGGCCACATGAGTACATTGGAGGGCTAAATGTTTGTCTGGCATGCTTGCATCATACAGGACTTGGAAGGGCTGAGGAAATTCTCTGAGCTTAGGGAATGTGAAATGAGCTGCTTAGTTCAATATGCAGACAGAGGGCTGAGGAGGATACAGGAAGGGATAATACTCATGCAGGTACTGAGAGGAGTCAATATGTGGAGATCAACTTCAGAGGAGAAAGTGGGTAAAAGATTAACTTCACTGTCTTCTATTTTTACAGCTTTAAATACACTTACAGCAGGAAGATTGTGGCTCCTTGTTCAGTGAGGCTTCCCATCTTACAGGAAAGGGATATATCCTTCCATTTCATCCAGCTCTTTGATTTTCAGAAGCTTTTTGTAGCTGCTTTTATTCACCTGCAGACACTCTGCTTACTCCTGTAGTATCTTGGCCTGTACCTTCTCATAAATATTCTTGTACCGCCCTCACCTCATTTCTTTGCAGCTCCCTCATGCTCAGCCACATTTGTTATGTTCCCCACTTCTGATAAGGCTGTAGGAAAGAGAGGGGTGAAGCTGCTGGTCCTGCTTCTCAGCAGGCAGGCAGGATGACTTAAGCAGGTGATGCCACCTGGAAATAGCAGCCATGGTATATGCTCATCTCTCTGCTTCTGTCCAGCAGCAAAAAAGTGAGTATAAAATCCTGGGAAGGATGAAAAATCCCAGAGAACTTGTGTGCCATGGTTATATCTAAAGAGTCTGAGAGAAATCTAGAAGATGACCGAGAGGAAGTAGGAGAAATACTGAAGAACTGGCAATGGTTTTTTGCATAGGTGAGTTAAGAGTTTGGCATGGTGCTTCCAATTACAGTTTACTCATATATATTGAATAGTAAATGAATATGGGCCTGAAGAAAATAGATGTCTAGAGGAGTATCCCTGACAAAGATGAATGATAAATGTAGATATTTTTGAACAGGAACACAGGAGTCAAATAGATGGGTGGCTGAGAAAACACTCAAACAGTGCATCTGGGCAATGAAGACAAAAAGGAAAGCATGCTGAAAAGTGAAATGTGAAGGAAAGAAAACTAGGGGAAAAAAGATTATGAAGAAGGAAGTTGGTCCTGGCAGGTTTGCAACAGAAGAAGAAAACAGCATTAGAAAAGTCAAGTGTTAGGAGGATACAGAGCACAAATTGAAAGTGATATAGAAAAAGTAAGATATAAGATTACAAAATGGAACAGGAAAGAGGAGGCAGACAGAAGAAAGGGAGTGATTGATTTGACAGTGACAGATGTTTAAACGTATTATTAACACAAAGGGACTGCTGACCTTGCAAAGTGCCCACTCTTTGCTTCTTGGACCAAGACTTTGCTTGGTCTCCTTCAGAATATAAATCTATATTATTAGGAAAGGCCTCAGCAGATGTTTTACATGTTTGGCACACATTTACTCCAATGCCTTGACAGACTGCACATTGAAGGCCTTCAAGTATTTTCATGCCCATCCGAAGACTAGAGAATCTCTGACTTTCCTCACTGCTTGTTGAGTGCAGAGAGATTTTAGATCTCATGTCACATTTATAGTATGCAGCTGTTGTTTTAGTGACATCTTGGCTTAGAAGTATGGATAAAAACTGGTTTAAGTGCAGTTCTTTTCCTTTTTGGCTGTAGTTAAATTCTAGATCTTGCTTAAGAGGGATTTTTAAGGAAGAACTGGAAATCAGTCCTTTCTGCTGGCATTATTCTGGTTTATTTAATTTCCAATGTGATTAATGGATGGAAAAAGGCAAAGGATAGGGAATCACTTGTAGCTGTTCTACTTGGAGACACATTCTAGGGGATACTGTGAAGAAATTGAAAGTGAGAGGCTGGTAGCTAAAAATAAATTTTTTAACATGCAACTGCAGATAGAAATGGTAGGGATTTAAGTCACTGAGGCTTAAATCCCTGTGGGGACCACTTCAGAAAAATTACTTGACTCAGATTTTAGAGCCAGAAGGGATCAACAAATTGTTAGTTTGACCTAGTGTTTAACATGGACCATAGTATTGAATTCAACTAATTTTGCAGCTAGCTTAAAGCTTGTCTTTCCTAAAGTCAGGTGGACTTGATTTGGAGATTTGAGGGGTTGAAGAACTCAATACATCAGTTAACAGCTTTTACTTCTTGTTTTAAATGTTTTGTTTAACTCCACTTTTTACAGCTACACCTTCTTCTTGTTGTTGTTTTGTTAAACTTTTTCTGCTTTATTGGAGACCTTCATTACCTGTTATTTGCTTGATGAGGAAGATGCTTATGAAGTCAAGGGTGTATGCTAGGTAGAAAAGTTATGTGAAAGGAAGGACACTCTGTCAAGATTGCAGTAATATGAGTGACTGAAAGGGTGAACATTTGTTCTCAAGAAAATAACTGCCTCATTCTGAAGTATATTGTGTGTAACTGGTGGGGCTTGACAGAGCTCTGAGCAACCTGCTCTAGTTGAAGATGTTGAGGATGGGGGGTTGGACTAGATGACCTCTAGAGGTCCCTTCCAACCCAGACATTTCTGTGTTTCTATGTTTCTATCAATGGCTCTGTAGTGTGATAG
>JANIJG010017433.1:23935-34347 GCA_024611175.1 Megaceryle torquata | reverse complement strand
CTTTGTTTTGTTTTTTTTTGTTGTCTTGTTTTTTTGGTTTTTTTTTTTTTTTTTTTTTTTTGTTTGGTTTGGTTTGGTTTTTTTTGTTTGGTTTTGGTTTTGAAAGGCTTAATTTTTGGACAGTTGTGTAACAGAGATGCCGCTATCGCCATTAGTTATATCTGATCTCCATACACCATTAATTATATCTGATCTCCATCCTTCTGTTTTTTTCTGGGACACACATATATATACACATATATATATGGGATTTATAACTTGATACCTTCTTCTCTCGGAAGAGATGTACATGATCTGAGTCACCTATATCTCTTAATTAAGGATTCTTCTGAAACAAAGCATAGTGTAACACTGGTATTTTACTGTTTGGGTTGTAGCATTTAATATGCATTAATCTCAAAATAACCCCTGATGATTCAGGCTTTTACCATCTCCCTTTATGGTTGCAAGGTACCTTGTCATCTTTGAGAAAAACTATTGCAAGCATATGAATCTTTTGAATCTTCTTTCTTGGATATGGCTCTTGTTTATATGTAATGTAAGCGTAACTACTTGAATACTTAATAATAAATTGCTATTGTTGCTGCAGTTATCCAGTTTTATTTTCTATTTCCTTCACACAAAGAAAGGCCTAAGTAAAATTTTCTAGCCTGCTATATTTTGAATCTTTTGAAAGTTTTGCACCTTCCATTTGCCTGAAAACAACCTTAACTTAATTGATAAACATATGTTGGTGAAATATAGTAAAGGAAAAATTTAGCAAGAAAGATTGAGGCTCAGCATGTATAGTAGGTATGTATAGTAGCACAATGCCTAAGATTTTTCATGCTACTATATTTTCCCTGTACAGCTGCTTAAAGTATTTATGTTATTATTGGGTGTTGTGTGCATACTGTAGCAGAAGGTAAAAACAACAGCTTTTTTTCTTTTCTGCTTCAATTAGTAAGAAACGATAGCTTGGAAAAATAGTCTTACATGATATTTTTCTATTTATGGTAAAACTTTTAGTGAACTGTTGTGTAGTCAGACACTTCTTTGTTAAAAATAAATTTAGATGAAAATATAATACCATCTAGAATAGAAATTCTGCTAAGACTTTTTCACTGATATAGCTTGTGATATTCAGAAAGCTGAACAACAAATGGTGTAATAACATTCAGTTGGACTGATTTTTTTTTTTGTAAACAAAAATGTGAGACATTACATTATTTTCAGGATCAATTTCCCAAGAAAACAAAAGTCTTACTAAATAAGTAAAGTAACTAAACTGAACAATTTAATCTTCTTTATTTCAATACTCAAGATTGAAAGATAAGTGTGTATTTCTCGTGGTCTCAACAGTACTTGCAGTTTCTGTTATTAAGCACAGAAATAAATGAGGACACACCAATCAGAATACATTTCTTCCTTTAAAAGTAGCTATGATATACCTTTCCATATGTTGGGGATTTTTTTTTTCCCAGTTCATTCTTTAATTGCCCATTTCCAGAAGCTTTGAAAGAATACTGTAATATTTGAGGATTTTGGTATCTTTCTGACAATTGGGACACAAAGGTACTGTTAATTGCTATTAGATCAATGCATCAGTCTGCATAGTGTTTGGTTACTTCAAAAGGTTATAAACATCTAATCATTCATATTTATTTTTTCATATCATCTTTAATGTCTTGGGCAATAAAAGCAATAAAGTGAAAGATAAATAATGTATAATGAATAAAGTAGCATTCAAAACTGTCAGAGACTGTGTTCTTTATTTTTGTCATGAATAGCTCTGTCCTGTTTGTTAAAGGTCTCTTTCACTCCTTAATGTGATGCAATCATGAAAAAAAAAAAGGGGGGGGGGTGGGGATTCTGTTCAAATTATGTAATGTTAATGGGTATTCAGTCTAGACTTTGTCTGTTGTGGTGGGAGAGAGATACATGTCCAAAGAACAATTTGTGAGAAATTCAACTGCCTGCAAACAGATACTTAACGCAGTTGAAATTATTTAGTATATTCCTCTGGATTTCTGTCCCAGAATGCTGTATTACTCTTACAGGCCCTGTACTGTATCTTCTATAGTCATGTGGGTGTCTGAAGTGTTCTACAGCATCTCAAATGATGCTGAACAATTTTCTGGGCCTTTTATCTTGTGCACTTCATGTGACAGGGATAGTGTTGTGGCAAAAAGAAACCAGACTGTAAGGCTCAAGCAAACAATTAGTTAGAATTTCACTCACAGGTTTAATACGCTACTATTGCAGGTTTTCACTTATATGGAAGTTATAATGGAATAATGCACTATTACAACTTAAAAGCAAGAATATCTTTAAAACAAAATAAAAAGCATGTAAAATATTATATGTGTGTTAGTCAATACCCAGGGTTATAAACTTACAGCATGCTAAGTATTTGCTTACCCCTTCAGGTAAGAGCTTTCAATCTCAGAAAAATTATTTTGGCTGGTGTCCAGACTAAGAGGAAGGTTCTCCATACAGGCAAGGTGTAGCATTGGAGAGACAACATTAGGGGTTTTACCCCTGATTTACATGACTGTGGGCAAGACTATGGCTGAGTGCATTATGCCATCTGGATACACAAGGTTTTCAGACAAAACTGACACTGAAACCCTCCAGGTTCTCTTTTTCTTACTTTCTTAGGCAACTGAATAGTGGTTTGGAGTGCAACTCAGGGCATATTATTTGTTGAGGGATTTCAAGGCTCAGCTCCAGTTTCAGTTCCTTGAATGATGCAGCACTGCCCTGTTTGGTCTATGGATTATGGACAACTCAGGGTGGAGCTATCTACACAGCTCCCCACAGGTCACCTCTGTGTAGATAGGGCCTCAAAGTGATTCAAGGCTGGGTCACTTTTACAGGCTCCTGTGACTCACCTGAGTGCACTAGACATTACTGAAACTTGTTTATGAACTATGAACCTGTTGATCCATGCAGGTGTGCACCTCCATATTGCAGATGTTTACATCTAGTTGTGTACTCACCAGTGTCTACATATGAGATGATTACTGGCCAACATAATTCTGTTTAGTAGATGACCTTAAGCAAGACCTAGAATACAATGTATATGGCATAGATTTTTTATTAAAAATTGTGAATAAAAGGAAGAGATAATAATCTTTTAGATGATAGCCTATAAATTAGAAGTGTTAGGACTGAAATAGGGCTCATTTGACCACATGTATAAAACTACATCAATTACAAGAAGAGCATGAGTAGCTCAAATATAGAATTCTGCATTGCAGATCTAAAGTTAGGTGATACTAATTTCACATCTATTTTCCGTACGTCTTCTTTCTGCTGGAGTTTAATCTTACTTCTTCCATATTCCAGGAGTATGGCTTTGCTTGGAGTAATGCTTCAGTTTCTGCTTCAGGTTATATGCCAGAAAGCATGAAAACTTCCTGTTGGCAAAAGAAATGATCAAGAAAAAAACAGATTCTAACACCCTGACATTACAGTTTTCCTGAGACAAAGTATAACATGGTTTGGGGCACTGTTCTGAAGGCAGTATATTTATTTTGTCAGTCACATTAATGAAGAATGCAAGTGCAAATCTGAAAAAATAAAATTGTTGAACATTGTCACACCTAATCAGCTTTCTTGGTAGAAGCCTAAATTGCTACTTTAGGCTCTGTGAGAGATATTAAGAAGGATGAAGAGCCTGGCTTTTGTTACTTAATAAGTTGTGCAGGTGTCTACTGTGTGCTTTTGAGATAATATTGCTACTTGACAAGATTAGGATGAAGAGTGAGAATAAAGAGTGGTTTTTGGAGAATGGTGACCTGTATTTCTACAATACTGTGACACTTGGATGGAAATTAACATAAGAATTAAGGCAAATAAAGTTGTTTTTTTTTTAAATATCTTTTTAATCTCTGTTGATATAAAGGGTATTCCCTCAGAATCATCATTTGGACACAAATGGGACCTAAACTTTAATAAGGGGCTGAGGATAGAAGAACAGTATGCAGGTTAGTATTATCATAGAGAAAGACATTTGTTGTACTTGAGGTTACTTATGTCTAGCATGAGCTGAAGTCTCCATAACTGAAGGATGAAGTCACTAACACACAGAAACAGCTAGAATTTTAAATTTATTTTTAAATCAATTACACATACCCACTGTGAAGTGATTTATTTGGAATATCCTCGTTTGTTCTTAGGTGAGATATTTACCTTGCAATCTCTGAAATAATGTTTGAGAAAGTGCATAGTACGTGAAAAATTTATAACTTCTATTATTAAAAAAATATTGTTGTGAGATAATATGAATAATAAAAATATTCAAAATAATGAGTAATCTGACACTCTAAAATACGATGAATATCCTTTCTACTGTATCACAGCATAAATTATTAACCTTGGTTCCTCATGACATTCAAAACAATGTGAGTCGCCTCTCAATATAAATATTTTAGAGAAATTCTAACTTCTTACTGAAGTAATTTTTTTTTTTAATTCTATTTTCTTTTAGCTGAATTTCTCATGAGTGACTACTGCCAGCAAAGCAGACAGAAAGAGACATCAAAGACAACTGTGATTGCAATTGTAGAAAAAATGTAGTCTACACAATATGCAGAAAGCCTTGCATTGTATCATGAACTACTTACATTGTCAAATTTCTTTTATGTCAGTTGTAGTAGAGATTATGTATATACTGGGATTATATTTCATTGTCTTGTTCTTATCAGCTGGATTTGCTGCCTCATTAAACATGGAAATGAATGGGGACAGCCTTTTAGTTGGTTCAGTGAGATGAAGATACAGAAATGCCTGAAGGGTTTTTTTTCCTTATCTTTGCTTCTTATGGGTAAATATGAAAGAAAAGTGTATCAGTGATATTTTTAATCATGTTTACTTATTTGTCACACTGGAAGAAATTCAGGATACTGTCTTGCTATAATTTCAATATACAATTCGTAGCTTTTAATTTTATTTTGTATTCCATAGCTATATTCATTAACAGAGATAAACTCAGAAGCCAGCATAATGGTCAGAATTCTGCCTTTAGCAGTCTTGAACACCAGGACAAGATATCACCACCCTTGGATGCAGTGATATCTCACAGGATCAGTCCAAATCTTGAGTGCTTTGGTGGTGGGTGTACAAAGATCAGTATATTACTATCCCTTTTTGCACTTGCGATTATGGGTGGCATCCCCAATTTACATAGGAAGTGTAGAGAGGCAGTGCTTATTTGTACGACCTCAACGTGGTGCAAGTCACAGTGGTTAGCAAGAAATAAACTCAAAGGAAAGACTTAATTTGCCTACTGTAGAATTTATCTCTTCCTATTGTTAATGTATCTGCAAGGAGCCAGGGGAGGATGACAGAGCAATTGAGGGCTATTGACATCTCCTTCCTGCAGGCAGGCCTTGCTTATTCTCCATTTGGATCTTATCACTGAACAAAAGTTTGAGTCACTAATAGTCAGGCTCTTACACTAGGTCACTGATGAATCTTTTGTACCATGTTGGAAGTGTAAAAAGTAAAAGGCTATACCTGTGGGGAGGAGCTCCTGTCCACTCCTCGGACAGGACAGGTGACCATAAACTTACCAATGAGGTATTCCATCCAATATATGTCATATTAAGTATAAAGTTGAGGGATTATGAAGGTCAAGATTTCTTTTTCCATGGTTGGTGTCTGAGGAGGACCTTGTCCATTCTGCTTTTGATCCAATCTGTGTGTTCCTGAATCCAGTTGCAGAATCCAACTCCTGAATCAGATTCCCATCTGCTGCTAAATCCAGTCTGGGACTTTCCCTAATACTTACCTGCAGCATCAGTGGTGATGGTGATGTAATTGCCATCATGTGGGTTGGGTTTATACTGGTTTTGTATATATTTGTTTACCTTCCATTTTATTATTTTCATTAAAGCTGTTATAGTTTTCTTATCCAATCCATAAATCTCTTTTCCTTATTCCCTTTCTTTTCCCCATAGGAAAGGAGAGTGGTGAATAGATAGCAATCTGTCATTCCTCTAGTGGCACAGCCCTAAACCTTGACACATTGATTCAGCTATTTTCCAGATAGAGGTATACAATGGTGTGCACCCTGAGATGGCTGAGATATTTGTGATTCTAGTTAGGATCCAAATATAAAAAAGAATATAATTCTTGGAATAGGTAATGGGTATTACCTGTTCTTTGAGTAGTCTTTATCTCATTCAACAGTTCCAAGCACATAAAATACCACTTTTCTCACTGCATGTTGTGAGGGAATAGATACAGCCTGTCTCTCCAGAAGTCTTTAAACTTATTTAGGGTCATGTTTATTTTAAAACTTTCCTGGCTTTTAACTTTAGCTACATTTATATTCTTAAAATTTTCTACTGAAGGGGAAAAGTATCTCTTTCCTGCCAAGTAGCCTATAAACATGGAATAGGTAGACAGGCACTTGAACTCCATTCATGCCTCTAAGGTAGCTCAACAAATGTGCTGTGGGCATGAAAATGACCAGAATATCATGAAAGTGATGAACTTGTAAAAGTCTAACTGTATGCTGTAAAAACTATTTGACTTCAGACATACTGAACTTCTAACCTTCACCTTCCAAGGCCAAGCTGTTGAATATATAGAAAGAGTTTGTTTTTCAATGACATCATGAATCTCTGTATCATTTTAAAACCATATGAAAATCCAGCAAGAAGAAAAAGTCAGACATTCCTGTCTCAGTGATTTCTGATGATGCAGATGAAAGGAAACAGAAATGGAGTGCCTTGTTCAACTTCCTGAAAAATTGCTTCATTTCACCCTCAGTCATTTTTGGATAAACAATAAAAGCAATCAAAGGTTTAAATTACATCGACTGGAGTACTCTGGGAACAAAAATTAAATTGATCTATGAGACAATATATTGCTTACAGTGGAATTCCATTCTTAGTTCCTTGTCAACCTAGGAAAGAAATTATTTTCATTTCCAATTTAAATTAATTTAATTCCACTGTTCAAAGTGAATTCTGCATAAATTCATTGTAGTACATTGGGAAAATTAAGAATAACCCAACCCTTCATCTGTCCACCATTTTCTGTTTATCTGCATATGCAGTAGACCAGTAGACTAGCAGCAGCTGCTCTTCACTCACACAGAGAAATACAGAGGGAAATAGCTCACTTGACAGAAATAAAGGAGTTCAGTTCTCTAAATGAGCACATGTACCAGCTCATTTGCAAGTGATATTCTTGGATGCTGTAACTCTTTCTATCCTCAGGCTTTTTCCTTGTATTTATTTATTGTGTGTTCGTTTGGAAAAGAAATGTCTTCTTGTGTGCTGGCTCCAAAAAGCAGATCTGTGTTGAATTTTATTATATTTATTGATGGCATAAAGAGGATAGCATAGAGAAGGCATAGAAATTTGGCATTAAAAAAAGAGTGATGAGACTAATATAACAACACCATCAAATGACCAGTACATTAATTTTATAACCTGATCAATAAAGCCCATCTTTCATGCAAGAGGAAAGAGTAAGGCTCAGATTTATATTTTGAGAACATGTCTTAATTAGTTTCTTTTGTTCTTAATCAGCTTTCTTCTGGTTACTGCAATATATATAAAGAAGGGCTAAGGCTATGTACACCTATTCGGGGCAATTACTACTATTAAAAAGGGCTGGTGAATTAAAAAAATGTGCAAACAGTTAAGAATAGAAACTCCCCATGAAACTACCATGAAGTATACAAAAAGTGGACTGGCTTTCATCAGATTGCAGGGACAATATGTTTGCTATTATGCCAAATAAAATTGGTATGTGTTACGTTGTAAAAAACAGAAAAGCCTTTTTTAAAGAAGAAAATGAGAACACCTCTGGATTATTATACACCAAGGACTGTTATGCTGTGAGGAATATCCACTGAAAGTACAAGATCTATAAAAATTTTACTTCATTGGTTAGTGCAATTGATAGTGAGTTTTCAAAGGAAACTGAAAAGAAAAGAAGACTTGAAGGCAACAATGCAGATCTTCAAAATCCTGAGATATATACTCTTTTTTTCAACATTTATATTTAACTTGTTGTAATGTCAGTGGGACTTATATGCACACATAGAAGGGACAACTCTGTATGTAAACAGTCATTCATTTTTAGATGAGAAAGAACAAAAAAAAAAAGAAAATAATAAAGACCAGATGATTTAAATGTGAGAGAGCACTTAAAAAATAATTGTGCAGGCTATGAATAGGAGTTATATTCAGAATGCCTGTGAAATTCTCATCAACATAAGCAGAGATGACAATAATTCCCTGTGCACTGTGACGGAAGCCTAATCATTACTGTTACTAAAATAAATCTGTTTCCATTCAAACAGTAGTAACATTAAATGCACATACATTGAACTTTAGAAACTCCATAACTTTTAATTCTTAACCTTTCTCTTTCCAGAGGTGGAATCTACATTTATTTAAGGTGGTTTTTTTGAGTAGGAATAGTCAATTTAAGTTATGTATTCTCAGAATCATTAGAATCTGGCTGAGTTTTTCATAAACGTCTTGGGTTTGTTCCTAGGGGGCTTTGGTAGCAGAAAAGGAGGCTACTGGCATGGCTTCCATAAGAAGCTCCCCCAGCTCCAAGTGGGACCAGCTTCTGGCCAAGCCTGAGCCAATCAGTGCCTCTGTGATAACATATTTAAGAGGGGAATACCTGTTGGGCAACTTCTTTTTGTGTTGGGAGTTCTTTGTGTTGGAGAGGAGTGAGCCATGAGAGAGTCAACAACATAGATATCCAGATCAGTGAGGAAGTAGCAGAGGAGACATGCTGGAGCAGCCATTCCCCTTTGTCCTGTGGTGTGTTGTCAGGCTGAGCCCCTGCAGCCCTTAGAAATCTACAGTGGAGAAAAATCCCACCTGCAGCCCATTGAGAACTGCTCCTGAAGAGGCAGTGAATTTGAGGAAATCCTACCCTAGAGCAATCCATTGCTGGGAGGATGCTGCCCATTGAAGAGACCCACACTATTTGAAATTTGTGGAGGACTGTCTCCTGTGGGATGGATGCTACATTGCCACAGGGAAGGACTGTGAGGAGTTTTCCTCCTGAGGATGAAGGAATGTCAGGAACAACATGGAACAGACTGGGACTGACCAGAACTCCCATTGCCTGTCCCACTGCATCATTAGAGGAGAGGAGGTGGCAGAGTGGGGCCTGGAAAGAAGGGAGGGGTGGGGGGAAGGTGTATTTACGATTGAGTTGTCTTTATCACTGTACTATTCTGATTCAACTGATTAATTGGTGATGTTTTTTGTTTAAATCAAATTGATTTAACAGCCTAAGTCCAGGCTGTCTTCTGTCTGGGACCATAATTAATGAATGAGCTCTCCCTGTTCTTTGTTTCAAATCTTTTGTTGTATTTTCTCCTCCCTATCCCACCGGAGGGGCATAGGAGAGAGCAGGTAGCTATGTCGTGCTTTGTTGCCAGCTGGGTAGGCTCAACCCATGACAACTGGATTTTTGTCAGTAGAAGAGGAAAAAAAGCAAGGAAGCAATATAAGATACCCACTTAGTTTAGCTAGGAAGGTATCATTAAACCCTAAATTTGACAAGCCATTTTAAAGTTTCAAATAGAACCAAATATTTTCAGAAACACTTATGAAACATTTACTATTTCTGGACTTTAGTCTAAAATATATATATAAATCTTATATTTAGTTATTCAAGACATGCTTTCATCACGGTGCAGAGAGATGAAGATTTGCTGTTGTATGCCATTAGGTTAATTTGATTTGCATGGCTAAAACCCTGGTCATAATACTAAAAATGTTCTCTTAAGCCCCTCTGTTACAACTTGTTAATAAGGAGACTTTTACAAAAGAAAAATAGTAACTTCAGTCATAATCTCAACAAATATAACTGAAAACATATAGTATCTGTATTTTTATTTGCTCTTCTCACATTAAGTTCCTTCTTTCTACTTAAAACCACACTAGTTTTGTTATATAAGAGGACAGGGTACAAGAAAGAACCAACCAACAACAGTCAACAAGGCTTCTTTGCAAAACCTGAAAACCTGCATTTTATATTGTACAGAAAAGGTTAGTGCAGATAATAGATACTTCCAAGATAATGCAATATGATTTGGAAAATATTTCTACTCTAGTAACAACAGCAGAAATTTTTTATTACACTTTTAGATGAGTTGAAACATGTTCACCACTATATATAAAGAATGTCTTTTAACAGTTATATTCCAAATTGGTTCAAAGTAACATTCAAAGAAGAGTGTGATCAGCAGGTTGAAGGAGGTTTTCCTCCCCCTCTACTCTGAACCAGTGAGACCACATTTAGAGTATTGTGCTCAGTTCTGGTCTCCCCACTTCAAGAGGGACAGGGAAATACTAGAGAGAGTTCAACAGAGAGTTACAGAGATGATGAAGGGACTGGAACATCACTCTTATGAGGAAAGACTGAGAGCCATGGGA
>JANIJG010017432.1:44997-64674 GCA_024611175.1 Megaceryle torquata | reverse complement strand
AAGCAGTTCCCTGTCCTCCTTGAACTGAGTGGCCCAGAACTGAACACACTATTCCAGATGCAGCCTCACTAGAGCAGAGTAGAGGGGGAGGAGATCCTCTCTCCACCTACTAACCCCACCCCTTCTGATACACCCCAGGATGCCACTGGCCTTCTTGGCCACAAGGGCACATTGCTGACTCAGGGTCATCCTGCTGCCCACCAGGACCCCCAGCTCCCTCTCTCCTACACTGCTCTCCAACAGGACAGTCCCCAGCTTATACTGGTCCCTGGGGTTGTTCTTCCCCAGATGCAAGCCTCTATGCTTGCCATTGATATACTTCATTAGATTTCTCCCTAGTCTAGTTCTCTTTGAATGGCAGCACAGCCTTCTGGTGTGCCAGCCACTCCTTCCAGCTTTGTGTCCTCAGCAAACTTGCTGACAGTGCCCTCTGTTCCCTCATCCAAGTTATTGATGAATATATTGAATAGTACTGGTACCAGTGCCAGCCGCTGAGGGACTCTGCTAGATCCAGGCCTCCAACTGGACTCCATCCCATTGACCATAACTCTCTTGCTTCTTTCCTTCAGCTAGTTCCCAATCCACCTCACTACCTGATCATCCAGACCGCACTTCCTCGTTTTAGCTGTGAGGATGCCGTGGAAGGCTGTGTCAAATGCTTTACTGAAATCAAGGTAGACCACATCCACTGCTGTCATTTGCCTCATTTTTCCTTGTGAGCATGTTCTGTGCTACACAAAACAAATAATTACTTCTTGAAATGACATTTCACTCAAGTAAAGAAATTGTCTGCCTCAACCCCATGCAGGCTCTTCTTCCAAGGTTCTAGAACTGAGCAGAGATATGTACATGATTATGTCTGGTCTTTGTAATGGCATAGAAGAGGCTAAGATGGATCCTTAGCCAGTGACAGCTGGAGTACCCCCAGTTCACTGGGCAGTCACAGTGACTTAAAATAATTGATCATCTGATCACATAGACTCCAATCTCTTAACTAAGTCTTTTTCCTTGGGAAGCAGCTAATGATGTATTGTTGTTGCTCTGTGAAATTAAATGAGACAGTGAAACGTAGAGCCCTTCAGAAAATGGCTTTTCAGTTTTCCTTTCTCAGTAACTCTATGCTTCACTCTGGTATAAAATAAATTGATACTAAAAGCTGTAATTACTGGTTTTTTGGTTAAGGTTGGATTGAACATTGAGGATAGATTGCATGAGCGGGAACAATGACACAAACATGGTTTATGGTGGAAAAAACAGTGTGATATGAAAAAAATAGGTAGCAACCCTCTGTTTACACAGCTATTAAAATGTTACAGGGATCAAGAAAGAGTAATGTAAAACATTTAGCATGGGAGGAAGCAACCGGGATAGGTTAATGTACTTAGTGAAGCTGCTGTATGAAACAATGACAGACACAGAATCAGAGCTGGATGGGAAAATTTACCTTCAGCTGATGGTCAGCTGCAACAAAGGAAAAGGTCAACAATTTGCTGGATCAGTTCAGCAGCAGACATGTGACAGAAAAGAAGCATTTAACAAAATCTTCTGCTGGATCTCACCACCCAAACACATCGATGCCACTCACTGTAATCTGTGATTCAGACACCAGGGCCACTTTTTATGAAGACTGTTGGTGACTCCCTGATAGGCAATGCATCACCCAGCTCAGCTTAATACCTGAGAACAGTTCAATGCTTATTTATATACATGTAGACATAGCTGTTATATCTGTGGTCTCTGGAACACAGGCTGTGATCCTGTGGAGGGCTCGCTCTGGGTGTTACCTTTGTCTCCAAACCATCTATTTGTCCTGCCCACTTAAATTGAAGATCCAAGAGATTGGCCTACTCCTTGTTCGTACAGCACAAAATAAGGCTTTGATCCTGATCAGGGGCCCTGCACTCAGTAATTATTAGTACATCCAGTGATGCTATAATAAAATACTAAAATCTTAACATTCTTGTTTTTCTTCAGACATGCATGGAACATTTGTCATCCTGATGCCTCTCAGCCTGATATTGATGATTTTTGGAGGAATGACTGGATTCATCAGTATCCTTGCCAGGGCCTACCTACTGCTTCTAATGACAGGACTGCTTTTTCTTTTTGGAGGTACTATACCAAACACCCGATGTATCCATTTTAAATAGTGACAGATTATGTCTGGGAAACATCAATTTGTCTTTCGGGGTTAAAAACCTAAGCAAGAGTTTGGTTTCAGAATAATGCTTGTGTTCACTCACTTGGTGTCTGCTCAGCTCCTGAAAGGTTTCTGGCATAGAAAGCTGCCACTTAGAGTCAGGAAAGGCAAATAATCCCACACAGCCATACAGACTTGTGGAATGAGTAACACTTTGGACATAGTGTGTTTGCTCTGTTCAGTAATCCAAAAGATTTAGTACCTTCTCAGCACAGCGCCCAAGTTCTTTACAGACAGGGTAATGGAGTAATGGAGAAGTGACTTTGGAATGAGTAAGGCATAGAGTTTGATCGTCTTGTACAGATCTTACAACTATTAAGAAACCTGCCATTCTTTCAAAGGCATTTGCACTGAGTACCTGAAAAGGGACTTGCTGGGCATTTCTGGGTTAGCGTCAGTGCCACCGCTGAACTGGAGTGGTGTCCCCAAACTGTGGCTCACAAAAGGAAACGCCAAAGAATTATTTTAGTTGGAGTGTGAAGTTTCAATTTGAAGCTAGTAAAATAATTTTATATTTTGTTTTCTATTATTTTTGCTGTAACCAAAACTTCTGTGGTTTAGAAAGTAATTTATGAATGAAACCTAAAAGCATTCTGTCAAAGCAGGAAAACTGGGATTAAATCCATCTCCATTTTCCTCACCAGATTTCCAGTATTGTTTCACAATGTAACTTGAAGCAAATTTTCCCCAACAGAAAAGGGATCCTCAGTACTGGCCCTCATCAGATGATTATACAATCCTGTTTCTAAGAGAATACTAAGAGATTGCTAGAAGCAAATGTCTCGAAGTCTTGGCTGACCTTTTTAGTCTGAAATGCTCTTACAAAGACCAACCATCCCCATTATGCTTTCCTTCTGAAAAAAAAGAAAAAAAAGAAAGTTCTATTTCCTTAGAACATCAGAAAGCTGTATTCACAAAAAAAGGCTTAGGCTATTTGAAAACTACTCCAAATAGTAAGAGAAAGATGAAAAGCTATGAAGTGCAAAGCATGATTACCCTGCTGCGGAGTGGAGTACTGGCCCTTTCTCAGCCACTTGGGTTTGCAAAGAGTGAAAGGAAATACAAGGCCAGTATTAGGAGAGGGGTTCTTGGTTATGTTCTGAGGATGCAACCGGTGCTGTTTCCTGGACCAGCGTGAACATACTGCAGAGTGGCCTTTGGTGTGAGACCAGACCCCTCCTTCCACTCAGGCAGGACTGCTCAGCTGTTTCAGCTACACAGTGCATGGAATGGGCATTCAGAGCTTTATAGGATATTACAGTTTACTAAGTTTGGTGGTGATTAGGTAGTTCTATCTCAGCAGAAAGAAATATTTTTGTGATGCATTTCCAGCAACTCAAGCTTTTGCTATGTTCCACATCCCAGGACATCCTATATGCTTCCCTTTTTTTTTGAAATGAGGCCACATTTAAGGAGGATCACAGAACTCAGCATACCTTGTTGAAAATGTCAACAAACCAGGGATTTCTATTTCCAGTGACAAAAGTTATAAGGTGACTTTTTCTGCCTCACAGAGGGTTAGAATAAGGTACAGGCATCATAGCGTGGTTGAAATCAGGAATATGAGTACAAATTTTGACTGTTGGGTGACACAATACTCTTCTGTCTTGGCTGGCCTCTACTCAGACTTACCTTTCTGGCAAAAATGCAGACTCATTCAGCCTTACACTGTGATTTAACAGTTAAAAGGACAAAATTTCTCCCCCTCACAATCAGGTAAGACACTATCTTGTCCTACAAGTGATCGATTATCTACTCTCCCTGAGCTCCAGTCCTTTAATCCAGGGCCTTTCTGTCATATCTTCCTGCCACTGATACAGGTTAGTGTATGTCCTTTGAATGACATAGATGCCATGCCCAGGATGTAGCAGGTACTCGGGCTAGATGTGCCATTCCCTAGGTTCAGTAGCTTCTGCACAGTCCCTTCGTTTTGAAAACATCTGGCTTCTTGTTTGAGTGCTTTACTAATTTAGTTTTAGTCTGCTCCAAGGATGTGTTTGGCTCAATTATTTGGAAGTGCTGAATAGTCAGGACTCTACAACATTTGGTGGGAGTTGACAGTAAAGATCAACACATTTACATTGAACATTCAAAACCGATGATACTCAAAATTAGAAAACAGCCTAAATCCAGGTCACTGACTTGAAATGCAAGAATCTCTGTTTTCATGGGTTTTCTTGCATGGAGGTAGAAACCTGTACATGGTAGACAGCAATGAGAAATCAGTATGCATTAAAGCACAGTACAGAAAACAGAGATCTATGCCTGTTAGATATCTAAAAGCCATGACTAGGGTTTTGTTGTGGGAGGCTTGCTGTGACACGTTTTGATACAGTATTTAACAGTGAGAACATATGAAACTCAGCGGTTAGAAATAACCCCCCTTTTACTTCCTTCTCACCCTTCCCCAAAAACCAACCTCAACTATATTTCAAAGGTAAACAGCCCTGAGAGAAGCCCTAAGAGATATCCAATTAATTATTTTTATTTTCTGCAGTGGATGCTAACGAGACAAATACGTTTTTCTTTCTCAGCTCTTGTTACGCTCACTGGGATCAGTGTCTATATTGCATATTCAGCTGCTGCCTTCGAAGAAGCTGTCTGCCTCCTGAGGAGTAAGGACCTCCTGGGAGAAATCAACATCAGATTTGGCTGGTCGCTGGCACTAGTCTGGATCTCCTTTACTGCAGAAGTTCTCACTGGGGCTGTATTTCTCCTGGCAGCAAGAGCTGTGGGGCTGAAGCGGCGACGTGAACAGGCTTTATGAACAGCAGGTATCACTGCGACAACAGAACCCCACAGAGCCTAGAAATGTGGATTGCTTTGTCCATCTGGTCACTAGGGGTAATAAAAGTGGCAAGGCTGTGGCTGAGTATCTTGTCAACTGCCCTAAATCCTTTTCCCCATAGCTAGCTATAAACCACCAAGATTCTGATAAATGAGTGAAATATTTCAAGTGTTGTCAGTAAGGAAACCCTCGTGACTTTAGAAGAAAGTATATTACAGGGTTAGCTTTTCTGAAATAATTCAGACTGGCAGCTCATGAGGCATCTCCATTCACTGCTTGCAACAAGGCAAATTTCTTGCTTTGTTTTCTCCTTTCTGCTGTCCCAGAAAAGTGCCTCAGAATACCTTTCAGGCCAGTATACATGGTCCACTTAGCATTTGTTTTCTCCTCTTGAGACTTCTAGTAAGCATGCCTAGTAGGATGCCAGTCACATTGGCAGCCTCTACTAGCAGAGCTGCTCTGAGATGTCTCCTTTGTGGTAGGTAGTGTGCTCTTCCTGCCTCCTTTGGAGGACCATACAGAAACATGATATCTATACACCCTGAGCCCAGGGAGAGAGTGTGAGGCATAACTATCCTCAGTTAATAATGCATACTTGCAACATGGGTTTGTTGAACAAAATAAAATAAAAAATAGAGATCCAGACTAGGAAGAACTTCAGAATGTTTGGAGAATTTCAGTGATAATCCCCAGCACTAGGCATGGCTAGGGCATCGAGTGAGGTGAATATTAATCTTTACTCTGGTGTATACCTTCCATATTTATCAGACCTTTCTTTTCCCTGATGTCTCCCTGAGAGGCCATACTCTCTCCTGTACCACAATCCCACTATTTCTTTGTGACAACACACAAAAATGGGGTGATTTGTGACACCAGAGAACCCCAGAAGCCTAATCCATGTGTAATGTCTAAAGAGAGATAGAGCATCATGTTCTCTTTCCTAAAATCTCTACTTTTAGGCTGAAACCAAAGAAATTGGTAATTTTGTAAAAAATGAGCTTTGGTGCTGTTATAAAATGAACAGATATAAGCCCAGATACTCTGAATCACTTGATATTAGTTATCCAGCAGATGGTAGTGACTGTGATGGTGAAGTTCTCAAGTGCAGTGCAAGAGAAAGATGCAGCTGCTTTTCCAGATGTTTTAACTGATGTAGCCAGCCCCAATCCATCAGATGTTCAGGCTACGTACTTACCTCTTTCAGCTTATTACTAGCTGCTTTTTCAATTCTGTAATGCAGAAGGTGTATCTAATGCATTTCCCCATTTTTACTTAGTGATTTTGATGATGCTTCCTTCTCATGAAATTTGTGCACGTGCTTTGTGCTAGAATTTGTTCAACTTGTGCTGAAAACTGCCGAATGCACAGGATACCTGAATTTCATTTTAGGTGCCAAGCAATCTGATTTTTTTTTCTGTATTAGTTTTCTGTCTGGGTAATAGCTTTTAAGAGAATAAGGAATAAAGACTTGAAAGTGTTAACAGCTCCAACACATTTCTGTTAGACCATGTATTTCTGGAGGACTTCAGTATAATACAGTTCAAGACTGTGACTCAGGAGCTGTGTGTCACAAGGCGCATTCTGTCATTGGGTAAGTCCCTTGTACTTTCTTCAGTAGTGCAAAGGGCATCATTTACCTACCTCTGTTAAATATCAGAACTATTTTATCATTATGTCTTGTCTTAAAGGTTGCACATTTACTCTTGCTGAGCTCAGCTCTAATCTTAGTCCCACAGTACCAATTAATTGACAAAAAATAGTGGCAGGGAGTTTCAGAGAGCTTAAAGTCCTTGGAGATAGGAGGAAACATCTTCACTATGATGCTGAGGCAGAAAAACTGTCCAAGGTCACATGAAACCCATTTATGAATCCCAGTATAAGACCTTAGTTGGCAGCCCTGGCTTACTGTCAGGATGAAATAAGGCTAGACATTCTGAACAGACTGAGCAGTAGAAATTCTGTGAATAGCCAGTACAATTCTGTAATTCTCACTTGCTCCCACATTGGTTTTCACACATTTTCCATGTTGCCCTATGTTGGGACTCTGTAACTGAGTCATTTTACAAGTTCAGCATATCAAATCAGCTCAATAAGAAGAGTAAGAAAAAAATCCTTTGTAGCCAAAATTCCATGTGCTTGAGTGAATTATGTAAAATGTAATATTTCTATGTTTTGGTGCTGGTGAAGCTGTTTATAATACAATTTGTATGATATTATTCAGACATTACTGTAAGGTGTAACAGTAAAATATCATCTGAGTTACCTTTTGAATATCTATTACAGACATTACTTTACAGTGGTTTTGAATGTTGTAAAATTAAACAAAATGATTTCTCTGAGCTGGGAATTATTTACCAAGACACGGATGAACTAAGATATCTATTTTTCTTAAACTTTTTCTGCAGATCTGTTCTACAGTTTATATGATGCTTTTGAAGTGCCTGTGTCACACGTGGTAGGTATTTATAAGATACTTATGCAGCTACAATACTAAATACTCAAGTGATCAAATTTAATTAGAAAGCCAAAGAATCTGTTATTGGATTGGAGCAATTCTCATTTCCATGGCTTTCCTAAATTTCTCATTCTGGCTTCCTGAGGTATCTGGCACAATAGTAATAAAGAGCATCTTCTGCTCCTGAATGTTTGTATAACCCCTGAATTTCTCTGAAATTCTTTCTGAATACGAAGAAAAAAAGATGGTTTGGAATAGTCAAATAAACCTTGAACATTTTGAAGAATTATGCTAGAAAAACATCCCAGAAAGGACTTTATGTAATTTGATACAAGTAACTTACCAGCTTCTTCTCTTACTGAAACTAATGTTTATTTAATACCCAGTTCTTTGCTCTATTTTCCCCCTGAAACAAGGATACTGACTGCTCCTGTTACTTTCTTGTGAACTGCAAACTCATAAGCAGAGGGATTCCAGCCCTCTGATCATTTTGTCCTCTTCTGGCCCTGCTACAATAGGTCCGTGTCTCTCCTGTGCCAAGGATACCAGAGATGGACCCATCACTGGGGGTGAGGGGTTGTTCTCCCCAGCATAGAGCAGAGGGGCAGAATCCCCTCCCTTGACCTGTTGATGCAGCCCAGGAGCTGCAAGCTTTCTGCTGTGTTTTACACATCAGCTTTAACCCTAACTAGACCCTCAACCATTTCCTTCCCTTTTTGCCAGACTTTCCAGCAGCCGTGTCACTGTCACACAGCCTTTGGATGCGTATTAGCAGCAGCAGTGTATACTGCTGGGTCACATCCTGCTTTGGCGTTCGTGTTGCCAGCAATCACAGTAAGAATTCTCTGACCGGAGAGACCTTTCTGTTTTATAATGGGTTGCACAGAAGTTGCGGTCTCTGCTGACATCTCATGGCTACACTAAGCAGTTGACTGTATTTCTGAAGAAACCATTCACTTCCATACGTACTATTTTTGGTATGGTTTGAAGAGCAGAGGAGACTGTCCTGCTCACTAGGCGCTAGCTCCTCTGGTTTTTAGCCCAAAGATCTCATCTAGAAACTGCTGAATCCCAGTCAGTAACATCTCCCAGCTAATGGGTGTCTTAAATCAAAATGTCACGTGATGGGAAATGTACTGTTAACCTTCCCTCAGTTAAAAAAAAATAATCACAAAACACCCTTAAAGGTTTTTACTGCTTCTCTTCTTAGGAGAGAGCTGCTATAGCCATTCCTTGATGGTTATGTTTTGATTAGATCAACCAGGATGCTTGGGGTTTTTTTTTTACATTTGTGGCATAAATATAGATACTAATAAGCTGAAACTAATAAAATTGAATATCAGAGTATGAAAATAACAAGAAAAAAAAAAAGCTTTATATCATGGGTTATTTCCTGAACATGACAGACTGTCTAAAAATTGACCAACTGGATGGGACAGACTGTAGGATCAGGCCAGGAAATATAAGAGGGGCTCTGCAGGAAACAGCATGCTACATTTTTCTGTGGCTCTTAGTTTCTTTACACTCTCTCAAGAAAAACATTTTTTCCAGCAAAGTCAGGAAGCTCTTCTCTCAGCGTGAGCTGAGCAACTGCTGTGAGATTCACCAAATGCTGAATTTTGAAACTATGCAACACTTGTCAGAGAGACCAATTCTAACATCTCCCATTTATTAGATTCAGTGTTCTTTTCCTGGGAACTGTGGCAGCATTGTCCACTCAGTGGATAAATTACATAACTAAACTGCATAAGCTACTGCATAAACTACTCAAACACTGCTGAAATTCTTCCAAGCCAAATTACCAGGGTAGAGCATCTCCTGTAAAACCTGTTCTTAGCTGTGGTGCAGAATGAAGCTTCTAGATTTAGAATGCTATTTAGGGATGGTTCCTTCATCCCTGAACTATAGTCTCCAGAGAGATGAGCAGCAGTTGGTTAGCAATCCGCAGGTATCAGAGGGAAAGGAAGAGGACTGGAATGCCATACCCCACCGTAACTGAAGTGGCATGGACAGACTGAAATCTCTTGTTACGCGTGACCTAGTTTCTCAGCCTACTACCTAAGAAAACCCATCTTTGTGATCTTACAGGAACCTGGCAGGTTTCATCACCACTGAGGACAAGGCACTGAAGTTAATGCTTTCAAAACTTGTCCAAAAGGAAGGGATATGGGACTGCAAGTAGGCAAGTTATCATCAGTTAATGAGTTACTGCTTATCAGCCCAGCTGTCACAATTAAATGTATTTATACTCTAAGGTCATTTCCCAGCATTCTTGGAAATTAAAATGCATTTATTCAGAACACCACCTCTACAGCCTGGTCCCATTCACGTGGTGGCTTAAGCTACGGGGTTTAATATTTCATTTGGAGCAGACCAGAGCTGATGAGCAGTGAAGTATTAAAAAGTAGCATCTTAGTCATTGTTAAACTCTGCTTATACCACTCATTTCAAAGGTAGCTGAAAGACTCCCTGGTTGGGGTTGGATGGCAGACAGTTCCCCGAAGAGCTTTTGGCTCATTATTTTACTGTTTCATTTTTGCCAAGGACAAGGCGAGCACTTGTCATGGAAGGCTGGGATTCTCTCTGTGTAATGCTCCCCAGGTTTTGAAAGGAAGTTTTCTGCCAGTAGCTGGACAGCATTCTCTAATGGCTTATGCTTCTGGACAACACACCTGGCTACTGAAGGAGGTAACATATTTGTCCATCCAACCTGACCTTCTGTAGCATTTATAAGCTAATGTTGCATGTAATGCCTGCAGGATGCAGAGAGGCTGAACTGAATGGTGCTGTGGAGGAGTCTCTATTGCCACAGCCTTTTGGAGCTGTCTGCATCAGAGCTGTCAAAACCCCTTCGGCATCACAGACTTTTTATTGCCACAGCTCCCACTTGACTAGTATTATACAGTGAAACATTTAATTATGAAAAAAAGAAAAAAAATAACCATGAAAACACCCATCAAAAAATTGTAACTGTCAAGACAAAATCCTCAGAACTTTGTACAACTTTCAATACCAAGTCTTTTGAGTTATCTGCCTTTCTGCTTAGTACATTGCAGACGTGGCAAGAGCTGTAGCTGGCAGACGTGGACCCTGTATCTCCTTCCTGTCTGTGGCAAACTTCACATATGACAGGACCTTGATTTGGTTTGGGGCACTTCTGATAAAATGGAAAAGTTTTACGTAAGTGATCAGGCCTGTTTCATTCAGTGAATAGACAGGTAAGAGACCTGCTTCATACAGTGTTCAGCAGAAAAATGAAAATATTTCTTTCTCTAAAGTCAGGAATAATGCAATATTTAATGAAAACAAAAGAAAGAAATGGCTACAGGGCTCTTTCTCAGCCAACAAGAAATCAAAACATTCACAAGCCTATCTTTCAGATTTAGACCTACAGGATCACCTCATACTCAGCCGTTCATTGTTTTAGCTGCTATTTGCTGTTTCCAATTTATGCAAACACTCCAGTGACAGGACTTGCTACTGTGAGTTTCATTTTGCCGAACAGGTGACAATGAAACACCCCTCATCTTCAGTTGAATCATTCAGCCCCTCTGATCATATGCATCAAGACACACTGGTGACAGTCTTTAGGTACTTGGCACACAGTAGCAATGAGGGTTACCAGCTGTAACTGCCTGTCCTACAGGCATCCCTGAAATAACCGGGCCAAACAAATAGAAGCAGCAACATCACCAGTGACCATGTCCTTAAAGAAAACTGAGTTGGCTTCCTCTTGAAAATAAGATTGGTAAGCCCCCCTTTGGGGGTCTCTGACTTGTTGTGTGGGTAGCCAGGAGGCTGTTATATCAGCAACATAAATGAGAAAACAGGCCACTTCCCGCACAGATATCCAATAGAAAAACCTCCCTCCTGCTCCCAAACCCCTCCTGGGCACAGACCTGCCGTTCAGAATCTGTCTTCAGCTCACTTTTCTGTTCTGTTCTGTTCACCAGAAAGTCCTTTTACTCCTCCTTGGTAGTAATAACAGTGCATTGGGGCTCTCTGTCACCATAACAACTGGGATATCTGTCTTACAATTCAGACTGCCCTCTTTAACGTCAAGGGCCTCTTCCTACACACCACCTAGAGCTCATCAATCCTTCCTTGAGCAATTGTGCATTTTTTGTTGGAGTAGTAACTCCCACACCCTCTCTTTCTAAAGCTGCTTCTCTGCCACTTTATTTCCAAAAGCCTGGTGAAGTGTATACTCACTCATTTGGGAAGAGGATTGAATTTGATACAGGTAAGCCTTAGTCTTTTCAAAGACCAGCTAACCCTGTGATTAACCCCATTGTCTTGGGTTTTTCTGTGGGAACGGGTGCCCCAAGAAGTTCAGAAAATAATCCCACAGAGACCAAACACATAGCGAATCCCCTTGTAACCCCTAATTCCTTTGGGATTTGGACAACAAGCATTAAACTGCTAATCTTAGAAAGCAATGTGTCCCTCCAAGGTAACAACAGCATCCCCATAAGGGATACAGGATAAATTAGTTCTTGAAATGGGTTGTGTAAACACACGTAATCATAACTTGGCATTTCATCAAACTCAGTTATAAAGTGTTATCATGATGTGGGTACCCAACTGACTGGCAGCTGTTTGTGTGAATGGAATTCTACTGCACAGAAGCAGTCCCTGAGACAGCAGCATTCCCGGTTCCTGTATTGCTGTGCTTTTCCTCAGCAGCCACTGCACGTCACTGTTGTTCCACACAGAAGAGGCAGAATTTGCTCCTTTTATGTGAGCCCGTAGCAGGACATGGAGAGTGTCTTTGCCTTTTCAATCAAAGGAAGGAAATGTGCTACAAACCAAGGGATGGAGCTTACTCAAGTCAAGGGGGATTTTTTTTTCCCCAGGACTAAAGGGAGGTCATACCTGTTACTCTTTTGCTTTTCCATTTGCCTGTGCAAAAAGGCTTTATCCATCTTTTCTCTTTAAAGGTGTAAAAAGAGAATGGTCAAGGACAGACACGAAGGTCCTGAGGGAATTGCCTGTTCTTCACAGGTCCTGTGTGAACTGTGACAAATCTCTAAACCTCTTGATGCTCAAGTTCTGCAGCAATGATGCCAAAACCCCGCCTCACAGTGTTCCTGTGAGTACTGAAATTAAGGATTTGAGATGCTCAGACGTAACTCTTAAGAGCAACATCATGTATACCTTCTTAGATTTGGAGCATTTCTTCCCTTCAATCAAAGGGGGAATTCTGGTGCATCACGTTGCAATTTTAGAAATAAAGAGCTTGAGAATTTGGCGTGATTGTTAAGCCTAAAGGAAGTTAGAACCAGCTTTTCTAGAAGCACAAGAATCCTAGGAAAGCTTTGTAAACAGCTCTGTCACATAAACTGACTAGCACTAAGCTACTCCTTCCAGTGCTTGCCACAGAAATATTCCCAGTTCCTCACATGACTTTTCCCCCAGGTTTTCAGAAATTCCTACATTGTCTGAGTGCAATGGGGAGGCTTAATTTATTTTCCAAAAAAGTTTCATACAAAATGATTCAAGAGCAATGAAACTGCCAATAAAGACAATTCCAGTACAGGGTAGAAAGGGATAGGCCGAAGGATAAATTAAAAAATCAAACAAAAACATGAAAAGACGTTGAGGAGAATTAACAATAGAAGAGAGATAGAAACTTAACAGAAAATTATTTAGCAAGCAGTGGCCTTATGGGATTGTCTGTAGGGCTCAACACACTAAAAGCCCAGTGCCATGTAGACCTACTCAAGCCAGGTTTACTCATCTTGGTCCTGTTTCAGCCACAAAGCTGAGGGACAAATTTCAGTATGGAGTAGCTGTGTTTCTGCCAGGTTTGTGTGGTGCACGATGACTCCCATGCCGCCGTGTTTTTGCTGATACTACTGCCCTGATTTGTGATGATTACAGTTATTTCACAGCTGCTTTCCCACATCTCCAGTCTGCAGAGATACAACCCGAGAAAAGCATTCTCCCTTTCTTCCCTAGTGCCTCGCTGAAGGTAGCAGGAATCAGATGCCAAGTTCGTGAGGTTGAGCCCTGGCACTTCCCACCCTGGGAACGCTTGCACAGACACAGAAATACCTGCATCTCTCTGGCTGTATGAAGAAACTAAGCCTCTGCATGCCTAACCCACATGCTGCTGCTGTAGATCCTGTGTCACAGAAAGGAAGAAAATTCCAAAAGGAAATTATCCCACAACCTCCAGCCATGATTTTAATCCTCTGAGAGGCCTAAAATCAGGCCAGAATTCTTCATGCAGCACAAGAACAAGGAGTTGTTTCTGAGGTTATGAAACCAATGTTTATTTCATAAGCCCAGATCCACAAACATGAGAGGAGAAGAGATCATACTGCCAGAGGGAAGGAAACCCTCTCCTAAAGCAAATGACTGGGCTGTAACACTGCATCCTACTGAGGCAGGGATGATTTATAAAAGAGAAAACATACATGGCTTGGCGATCAAAACAGTTGCCTCAAGATTGCTGAGCTGAGTGAAGAAGTGAAGGGACACAGAAGTGAATCAAAGTCTAGAATTGAAGGCAGAGGACTGGAAATGTCCATCCTTTTTCAGAGGATGTGAGGAAATAGCATTACCTATGCCTGCAACTTTTGTTCTTTATTTCATGTGTTACTCCTGTGCTGCTAAGGGATGTGTAATTTCAGATGTCTTGGCCACTGCCTCACAGTAGCATGCATTGGTCAAGATGATCCCCACTGCTGTACTGCCCTAAGTAGACCTGACCTCCAGTTGTTTTCTCTCCTACAAATAACAGATGAAAGAAACCAGACAAAAATGGTGGGCCAGGTTCTCCTCTCAAGCAGAAGCCTCAGCAGAGAAAGTGGGGCCTTGGGGAGTCACAGTGACTGCATAATAACATCCTGGTGCCCACTGTCTCTTGAGCCTAATTGATTGCAAGTTCATTCTGCAGGCAGGGCTAAGGAAGTGTTGTGCTTTTCCTTGTCCACTGTCTGAGAATTGTCATTTAATCCAGTAATACCTGGTTTTTACCTAACAAAAATTTTAGCAGAGACTTTGCTGCTGCAGTTTTTAGCAAGATAGCTCTGAACAGCTTCACATTCTTGGTGTGGCTGTCGTACTGCTGAATGGTTGGAGCCACAGAGGCCAAGTCTGGCTCTGACCTGACACCACTAATTATTATTGCCTGTATAATTGCAAGATTTGCTTTTGGGGTTTTTTTGCTACATGAGCCCAAATGGAAGCTTGAGGATCTATTTGCAGACTCAGTTATCTAAAGCTTTTCAGCATACATGATTGTAGGTCCAGCTTTGTATTATTTAGAGCTTTTGCTTGTTGTTTTAGGTTTAATGTGTTTGCTCTCTTGATGGCTCTGTCAATATACATTCTGTGCTGAAAAAGTTAAGTGTCAATATATAAAAAAAAATATAGGGCCAAAAATACCCATCGAGGGTTTGGAGATGGAAGGCAAATTGCAGGTTTGTCAATAGTGTGTTTGGGAGCATCTTAAATAGTGAATCACTTGATGCTAGCTATTGTAAATATTGGTTTAAAGGTGCTATAAAATTGATGGTGCACAGTTAAACCTTCCTCCAAATACTGATCTATTTATGCTGCCTCACTTAGAGTCAGATCCAAAGACCAGTGAAGGTAATAAGAGTCTTTACCAAGTTGTTAACAAGCACAGTATAGTTCCAGCAAATGCACATAGTCTTGCAGTAGGAGCACAGTACATTTTCTTAAAGTTTTTGTTAAATTAGGCATACTATACTCCAGAACATGCCTTTCTATTTTATTTTATTTTATTTTTAATGTGACAGCAGAGTTAAATGCTATAGAGTGACATTCAAAGAAGAGCTTCACTCTACCTTAGCTGCACAAGTTTTCGTGACATAAGGTTAGACAATGAAAGCAGTATCCATCTCCCACCACAAATCATCGTGTGGGGCATAGCGACTGAGGTCTGAATCCTGAGCAGACCTGGACTGAATATTAGTCTGAGTAGCAATTGGTTGAGGTTTGCTGCTCCTGCAGAGTCCTTTGTTGAATGCTACAACCCGTCAGAGTCAAACATTTGAGCTGTGATGCCAGAACAGTGAATCTCAAAAATGATGAATGGGACTTCTACCCAGTCCAGCTCCCACTCTGTGGAATTTGAAGGAATTCTTTATAACATTGGCCCTAGTGTCTACAAAATCTTATTTCAACTTCTCAGAGGTATGTAACCATCCCAATATCTGTACATTAGGTTAAGCCCTAATTTAGAATCAATGAGTTATTATTGAGGGCTAGATGTCATAAAGGGCACAGCCATATTTTCCAAGGTAGAGGGAAGAGTCCGGCCAACACCGTCCTAACACTGTCTTCTGTTTTCTATTTTTGTTTTCATGCTGATACCTAAATGGAAGAAAAGGTCTTCCTCTTTGGTGAGCACCTTATAATCTGTCTGAAAAAGTTCTGAAGAATAAATGGGAATTCAGGCTCCACAAAGGTAAATCAGAGTTTTGCTGTTGTTGACCTGAGTGGAACTGGGATGTGTAGGTTTGGAGAGCTTTGAATGAAATTCCATTTCTCAGTCTTGCAAAGAGAAGTATTTAATTCAGCCCAAACCTTATGACACCATGATTCTTGCCTGGAGTATTAGTATACCTGAACTCCACATGGAGAAAGGAATTAATGAGGAAGAAAATCCAATGGGCAAGTTATTCATGCTCATTTGCTTTTGGTGTAGCTGTCTATTGTAGTACATCTGCATTTTCACCCTTGTCTGCCCATTTTTTTCCCTATCCTTTTCCCGGGGAATAAAGTGAAAACAATTCTGCTGTGGGCAAGTCTGGAACCTGTCTGGTTCTTCACCTGTGGTTTCCATCACAAAGAAAACTGTGATTAAGGGTGACAGGGCCCTTAGGAGACCAGAAGGTGAGATGGCAGCTGGAGAAGAAAATGACAGGCCTCTGGAATTATCTGGTCCCATAGACCAGGTGTCAGCAATTGCAGATAAGGCAATGCCTGAAAGTTTCAATGCTCCAGGCAGCACTGAGAGGGGAAGATGTGTTTGCAAAAGGGCATGTTCACTCAGTTATGGAGTGCATGTGTTGTGCTAAATGTCCTTAAATCCCTCTGGTAATGCAGCCGTCTGTAACAATAAATAGCAAATAACTATTGTCTCCTCTGGGACTACAACTATCATGCTTCCAAAGAGGAGTCATCCTGCTCTGTGTTGAGGTGTGAGAGACCATACACTTACTATGAGTTCTGGGGAAAACCACCGAAACACACATAATTTAAACTGAAGTCTTAGATTGCTTCTGTTTGCACAGTTTTGCATAAAAGCAATTGTAACACTCTAAAAATCCCAAGGACCCCACTCCTCACGATTATTCTAAGTTTAAAAACACCTGATAGGTAAGAAATGTTTGTGTGTTAGTACTGAAAATTTTTATTGTATTTCTCTCTTTCCATTCCTCTTCCTGTCCTGTTGTTTCCAGGGCCATTCTCATTTAAAATTTACCCCCAAGTAAAGATGGAACTGAAAATCCCTCATTGCACAATTTTTGTGAGTGGTAGCAGTATAAGAAAGTGGATAAATCAGCTGAGAAGTGAGGAATCTAGAATATTATGCACATACATAATCTTTTAAAAGTGAATAGCAGGTCAACCTCTGTTTTTAAATTGTGTATTTCTGGAAAAGAGGGTAACAGAACATCTGATAATAGCAAAGGATTTTATAAGCCAAACCAAGACACTCAGTGTCTTGAAAGTATTTTGCAGGCATGAGCATAGCTACACTTCGTGATTCATCTGTAAGGCAGCTATCATTTCTCTTGTTGAGGTGGGGGAAATGGCATCCAGAGAGACCAAGAAACTTGAATAGGTAACCCATGTTAAAAGATCAGTCCAACCAACCAACCAACCAACCAAAGGCTAGTAGATTATATTGTTACTTCAGCTCACTGCCTGAAATTATTGGGATACTAACACCCCAAAAAATCCGGGATCATATTTCACACCAAAACACACAGAACCAGAACTCCCCAAGGAAAGATCCAATTTGTTCAGAACCTGTAAAGAACACTGAGGTTTTCTGAGCTTATCACAAATCTCAGACCAGGCTCAATCACAGTGAAACATGTAGAAACCTTCCAAAAGCCAACATTCTTCCCCACTGCAGTACCCATGACAGTTTCGTTTACATGTAAACTGGTATTTCTCTCCTATTCTCTCCTATACCTGGGAACAGAGTTCAGCAGTGCAGATACCTGCTACCTGCTTGCTGTTTTCCAAATAGGTGCTTAAAACCCTCAAAAGGTTGCAGTGATTTAAAGTTTGAATGGGAATATACTGATTTCCATGGTTTTGAAGCAGTCTTTTAGAAAGACAAAACCTTATAGATGAATTCCTAAGCTCTATTATGTACTATGAAAGTTCCATGTGAAGCCTGTCACATAGTTAAAAGCTGAATTTTGCAATGAGTTTGTTGATGGATGAAACTGGTATTCCTAGAATGTGGCAAAATCTTCTTAAGAGTCTTGAGCTCTAGAATCACATCCTAGATAAGAGTCCTAGATAACAGTCACAAATTGTGTCGAGTGGGACTTAGGACTGCTGTGTACTTCATCAATGTACTACATGCAATGCTTATAAATCTAAAATCAGGATTTAGCAGCTCATCAATAGAAAGTTCAAGGCCTACTCAGTATCTTTTCCCTTTTCTCTATAAGAGAAGTGAAAAATGGTTGCCTTCTGGCTAGAAGTCTATCATGTCCACTGTCGTGTTCATCTCAGACAGCCACATAACTCATAACTTCTTCCTCTCCATGGAACCTTAAATCGGATATCCTTTCCACTAACTGCCTCCAGGAGTGGATTTCCCAAATGATGCCTTCACCTTTTATGAAAGTGCTTTTCTCTGTAGTTGTATGGAAGCAGTGAGCATTTGTTTCTTCATCATGTACTTTCTAATAGCTTGTGAGCAGCCAGCATATCCACACTGAGCCCAAAGTTGGTCATAGAACTGTTCCATTCCAGAGGTGCTGCTAAGAACTCCTTTCCTATCTGTCCCCTCTCTGTATTTGTCAAGGCATTTGAACACAATGCTTTTGGCTCCTGATCTGCACCACCGTGACTCCCAGTCTTCCTGCCACTATATCACTGCATCTCTAACTGCTCTGCCCTTAGCAGCAGTAAACTGCAGCATTGCCTCCCCACCGTGGGCTCTGTTCTCCGTAACCTGATGAGAATGACTTACAGCATTCTCGTGGGTTCTTGGGGGGTCTGTTTCTAATTTCAGCTTGTCCTTTAGCCCTTCCTGTTCTTTCAAGGAATCTTGCTCTACTGTTAGAAAACATCTAGTTGATACGATGCTTGGTGCTCAGCTTGGCTTTCTCCTTCACCCCGAAGAAATGTTGGTGCTGCACTATCATCAGCCAGGCTTATGTGTCCATGACATTTAGTGGTGAGTGGTGCTTCTGTTAGTCAAGTGCCGACGAGAACGTCTCTTCCTATTCATAGCTGCTGACTGGTAGCCTCTGTCTATTCACTGGGGTCAGCACTGTTCTGTACTTTTCCATCTGGTTACATTTCTCCAGCTCCACACTGCTGTTTATCCTGCCTGCTTGGATTTTATTGAGCAGGAATTTAACTGGTCATTGTCTTATTAACACAGCTGAAAATATGGCAGTGAAATGATTGACAGCCTTCTTTGGCAGTGAATGTATGCTGAAGGTTTTCAGATTTCTTCACAGGTCCCTCTACCTAAGTCCACAGAAAAGGCTTTTGATGAGGGCTGTGTTTTCTTCTAGGATTCAGGGAGCAGCAGGAAGCAGAGAGGGGCCCAGATTTTTTTTTCTGACCACATAGGCTGTCAAGTCTGCCTGATTCTTCTTAGGCTTCTGAAAACATCCCAGCTACAAGGGGTGTGCTGAGAGCCTTTGCAGGGGTAATACCATAGTTAGTTCCATTACAAGAACATGACATCTGTCTTTCCTTCCCATGTTCTCCTTGTCTTTCTGCTGATCACTCCTTAAACTCTGCAGAATCACTTTCTATTTTCAGCTTTTCCCATTATTTTTGCACATGCCTTCCACCTCCTGTCCTGTTCTCATCCCAGTTGCTCTCCTTCACACTTTCTGTGGTTTCTTCCTCCACTCACTTTTGCTGTTACATTTCAGTGTTTATCTAATTGTTCTTATTTTTTTTTTCCTTGTAAAATTGTATCTCTGTCTGTGCTTTGCACTTGCTCATCTTCTTCACTTATATATTACTTATATGCTTATATACTTA
>JANIJG010017432.1:21581-44897 GCA_024611175.1 Megaceryle torquata | reverse complement strand
CATCAAGTTTTGAACTACATAATCTTTAAAACCTTACAAAAAGGATTAAATTATATCCATATTATGATTAAACTCAGTTGAAAAGCGAATATTGTAATGTTTGAATGAAAATGGCTTGACGATGGTATTAAAGAGATCAGTTCTATCTCAAAGGCCCTTAATCAAGTGTTACAGTTTGGAAAGAGAGCACTCACAAGAAGATTCAGAGGTGTCTCTATGTATGTACACGTACGCGTATGCGCATACACACTCAGAAATAAAACACATTCAGTAGACGTAAGTGAGTCAGCTGTTAAACTGGTGGGTGTCAGACACTTTCTCAAAAGTTTACGATACACTGAGGTATCCACATAGACAGCTTCACATCTGCGGGCTGGCTGGAAGATGCACTTACACTGTGTGGGCATCCTTGTTTGTAAGCAAGAAGTCTGTTACGTGCAAAAGAGGAGACAAAGCCCTGGTGAATGTATTCTAGTTCTGCTTTGCTTTTCAGACTTACTTCTTTTAAAAATAGGCCAATTTACAATGTTTCAGAATATCACAGCCCTTTTTAGAATCAAATTGGATTTTCCTGTTAGCTTCAATTGGTGGTAAAGGCAAGGCAGCTGGAAATGACCCTTCATCGGGGGTACACAGTTCTTCATGGGTGCCCCCCCAAACAAGTGCTTAAACGCTAAACCCAGTGAAATACACATGAGCACAGATTTTATTTAATGGCCTATTTTAATGGGCAAGAACTGTTTCTGTCCTTTAAAACACAGGGACAATCACTCATTTTCCTTTCATTATTCACTGAGCAGTCGATTTATTACAGTCTGCAGGGAGGATGTTACCACGTACACAGGGGCTGGTCAGATGTTCGCAGTACTGTTCGCAGTATATGTTTAAGAGGTCAGGCAAGGTGTTTAATAAAAATTGAGTTCCTTATTAATTTTTATTTATCCGTCTTTTATATAGCTCTTAAGAGCCCCATTATTATTATTATTATTTTTGATTCACCATGTCTAAGATCAAAAATAAAGAGAAGCATCCAATCTAGTTTCTAGTTTTATAAGGCTTCCAAAACATGGAGATAACAACAGTGGGATGAGATGAGGCCAGAAAGGAATTCATTAGTCATACTCACAAGGAAAAAGAAACCCCACCACTCCTTGTTTTCTTTGGCCAGTTGCTGGTTTCAGAGTCAGTGGCAAGGACATAATATGTCTAGATCCTCCCATATTTTGCCTCAAAGAGTTTTACCATATATTTCATGTTGATTTCCCCTTATGCATAAGCAGTCATACAGTTGACTTGCCTAATGTCTGTATTAATTTTGGTACATTTTTAATTAGCAGATAGCTAATTAACGTAGTATAAGGTTATCTTGTTAAATGTTAATTGGATATGTAAACATTCTTTACAAGTTAATATTCAGAGGAAAAATATGTAATATGCATTTGTTGCCTGTGTCACTTTGAATTAATTACATGACAGCCAGATTTATCCCTTCCCGACTTGAGAACCCTCAATAAGAACTCTTTTAAGAATCAATTGATACTTAATTAATATGTACTGGCTGTCCTATTTAATTTAAATTAGTTCTTTCAGCAAGTTACAGCGTCGTTGAAAGCTGCAGCATTCCCCCTGTGACACAGAGCACTTTCTGCTGAGAGCACACGAGGGTGCTGTGAGAAAAGGCTTGGTGCTGCTGGCCCATATTTCACGACTGGGTGCACAGCCTCCTCCTTTCTTCTTATCAAAAACAAAAACTGCCCACACGGAAATCTTTATGAAAGTTGCATGTACTGTGCTGTATCTCATTCCTCAGGGCTTCCTATTGCTCAGGGCTCTGTGATAGCTCCCTACCTGGATGGTGTTTATTACATTAGATGATGAGGTCAGTAACCTTCTCCCCCAATCAGGTAGGGAGCGAGGTCCACATTCCTTCACTACCCTTTTATGTTATCTTCATAACATCCACTGATGAGATTCGCGTAGATTTAGCTCATTGTTTCAGTGCATTGATATTCCTAGCTACAGGAGAACAGCATGATTGAGTCCCCGAGGGGCTGAATTCTGGGATGGATGCATGGCAACAACGTTCACGTATAATTTATTATGTGTATGAAATCCTTAACATCAGCAAAATGGTCGCAGAGTTTGCCTTTCCTTTCATCACACAATAAGGCTGTTAATGAATAAGAAACACCTCTGCATGCTGCAGTTTAACACATTCTGTGCCCAAGCAGCAGCAGCAGGGATCTGAACAGCTTTTCTGTCTGCCCAGGCACAGATTCCTTCTAACTGCAACTCTGCTGCAGACGATCGTGGTTTTAATTTTTGGATGATTGTATCTCCAGTGGTCCACAAGAACTTTATAAAGAACAATTAAGTATCACCATGGTTGGGCGATGTAAGTGTTACAGGCAGGTTAACACAAGAGGTGAAGCTTCTTGCTTAAAGCCACAATGTGCCATAATAGCAGCTCCTGAGAGCTCTGACTCTCAGTTTCTCCCTCTAAACACAAGATCACACTTCCTTTCTCAGCTAACTGCACTAACTGTCCTCTTTCTGGACAGGTGATCTGTCATCATAGGAAAAATAAAGCCCCTTGAATTCAGAGTGGACCCTGTAAGTGAGGGCCTGGGCTGACTCTGAGGTCAACACAAAAGATTCCTTTTACCCCTGTGTGGATCAGAATGACAAGCGCTGAAGATTCAGAGGCCTGATTTTCATAGGTTCTTAGACCCTGGGTCTGCTAGTAACTTCAGGTGGAGTTTTAAATTCTTAACCTTTCTAAAACCAGATCTAAAGGCTTGCCTGTGGTCACCCAGCCAGCCTTCTGCAGTGCTATGGCAGCAGTATATTTGTCCAATTGTCTTGTCTCTGAGTTTGCTGCTTTACTAAATTTTCCTCTAAGGAGGTTTGCCCCGTTTGTTGCAGCTCAAAAAGCTGTTCTTTCAGCTTGAAGCAGCTGAAAGAATCTGAATACATTGTATTGTAATCATTAAATACCATTTTTCTACTGGATATAAGCAGAACACCTATTTTTAGTTAAAAAGCTGCTGTTAGGTTACACAATATCTTTTATGGTTGAAGGAATGCAGCAAGCTGGCACAAACCAAATGCTACTTGACTGTTTGCAAATTGAGCATCAACACAAACAGCAGGTGGTCACTCAGCTCTAGACTTCCATGCTGATTGTTATAATAATAGCTGTAGTAATAATACTAAATAAATAACATTCAGCAATCTATGTGGGCTTTTTTTTTTTTCCATGGGAGGTTTGAACACTCAAGATCCACTTTTACAATTCATGCTTAGGCAATTATTACCTGCAGCTTTATTTTTATCATCACTTTCTCTATTTTCCCATTGTTGAAAGTTAGGACTAGTATCCTTGTATGCCTGTAGTCAAGACCTTCTGATCAGATAGATACTTTCCTGGAGCTCCAGGGTGCCTTTTAATTGTACATGACTGCTGCACCAGGTTTTGTCTAGATTGAATTTTTTAGTCTTGTAAACCCTAACAGTAGGAACACATGACCCACTTTGAAACATCTAGGATTCATAACTAAAAGTTTCTAGAAGAGGGATGTATGATGGCAGTATTCCTTACTGCATTTCTGCCTTCGCAAAACATTAACTGACCTAGTTCGCTTCCGTGTCCATCTCTCTGGGCAAGGGGAGGAACGGAATTTTCATTCACTTCAGAGCATTTTATGACACTGTGTCTGTGTAGATACACGTGAAGAATTCAGAATATCGTGTAGCAGCCAGAAATGTTAAACTAGAAACCAGAAGTGAGGCTAAGATAATCTCTTCGTGTGTAGAAATGCTGAAAACTTGCAGATATCCATCACTATTGGCCTACCTTCTTACTATGATTATCATCATCGTTGTTGTTATTAGTATTATTACTGTTACTACATACAGCCAAACTTCTATTTCCTTGTCCCCACTGAAGAGCACTAGTGACCATGAGGACTACTTGTGGAAGAAGATGCTAATCGATAGAGAGATGGGCCAGCCTGGCCCTGGATCAGGCTGAATGCAGTTTTTGTAGCTCTCACTGTTAGGCACTTAAAATGCCTGCTGTTGTATTTACTGGGAGGAGAGTTTGCTTCAGTCATCTGTTCTAACAGGACACTGGGAACCCATCAGTTACAGACCAACAGACATTGGTTCCCGCGTGACAGTTCCCGTGTGCTTGTCAGACTCCCATCCTTGCTGATGCTGATGTGCATTAGCACAGTCCAGTACAGGAGGATCCAGCAATGCATTAACTGCTTGGCTAAGTCCACCCATGTGGTGAGGATGACACTGGTGCAGAATGAAAGGTCTGAGATAAATGGCATCTCAGATGTAGGAGGAACAGAAAAAAACTGGTGAAGGGAAATTCTAAAAGACTCTTGTGGGTCTTGTGGAGGAAGAAGGTGAAAGTGAACATTATGAAAATGAAACAGACATAGGCTTTATCTTAACAAAATTTAGGTTTACGTATACAGGAGTATTTATCTTGTGCATAAAAGCTCTCCCAGGGGTGCAACAAGGCATACCTGAGAGTAATGCAACAGCTAATTTTCACCATTAGAAAACAATGAAAGACAGTGTTAATGCTGACCATATAAAGCAGACACAAAGTTTATTTTTTTCATCATTTTCAGTGCATTCCCTTGTAATCTCAGATCCCCAGAATCAAGCAATACAAATACAACAAACCTTACAAATACAACACAGCAGTTTACTCCTGCTAGAAACAGGCTAGCCTTCAGCCCAATATTCTGGTGGCCCTAAGCTGTCATTTGAGGAGACCTGTCACTATCTACAAATTCATGTCAAATATTTTTTTTGTGGAACAAAAGAGAAAAGACTGCATTGAAACATTCCAATATTCTTTGAACAGTTTGATACCACATTTCCCTGATCAACTGAAATTTAGAAGCATCACAAACCAGATTAATATAAGATTTCTAATCTGTGTCCCTGAAGCATGAGGAATCTGAGATGAAGTTTCAGAGACCACGGACAGGACACATCCTCTCGTCACACAACTGCTGCTTTGCACACACCTGGTTGGCATAATGAGCACTTGGCATCAATGAAAATGAGCTGCTATAAAGCAAGGAAAGCGTGTAAAGGATTTAGTAACCACTCTTGCAAGCAGATGTCACGTGATTCCAGATTATCAGCAGCCCAGCCTGAAAAAGCAGCAGGCATTGTACTTTTACAGGTGCAATGTACAGGCAGATTGACGAAACTGCTCTCAAAGAACTGCAATTCCCAGAACTGACAAGCCCAAAGATCATACAAATACTTAAAGTGAGGCATTAAACAGGGTCTTGTCGGCTGAGTGGCATGTCTGTTAAACCTTCTAAAGCAACGCGATCAACCACTGTCAGAAAATTCAGATTCATATTTGTGTCAACATTTGTGCTTTCCAGTGTCAGCTAAGATATCCTCTTCTATACTTGTCTCCTGAAATGATTAGTAGACCTTGGGAGAGTGAAAGCTATTTTTGTGAGCAGCTGGTTCTGATATTGTAAAATGAATCCGCTCTGCATTCCTCTGAAATCTGGTGACAGGTGGAATTTTAATCAAAAATGGCTGGCATTTCATGGAGAAGGGCAAAAAGCAGGGACTCCACATGAAAGGCTGTATTTTAAAATGGCACCTGAGTCTCGGTGGCAGAGATGGATCCACAGTGCCCACATAAACCCCTTATTCTAGTCTAGCAGTTTGCTCCAGGTAGTGAGAGCGGTGATGCTTGCCCAGCCGTGGCATTCACTGTTGGATGTGGTCCTTGCCTTCAGAAGAGGGTGTCGTGGAGTGGGGTTAGTCCAGGGGCTGGGCTGGAGCTGTGCGAACGTCTGCGTGTGCAAAGCTGTGGGAGCGGATTCGGTGAGGCTGTGTTTGCAGACCTCCCACCACCTACTCAGTGTGGTCTTCACAGCACCAGGCCAGCCTGGGGATGCTTCCAGGACTAAAGCAGGCAGAGGGCCAGAAAGAGTGAGCTGGGCTCAGGCAGGATGAAGCAGATGCTACCCCTGTTTGGGAAGGGAGGTTGTGTGGCCGTGGGAGTGCAGCACAAGCCTGGGTTCCCCCTCTGGTGTTAATGAGGGAAGAGCTGAGCTCCTCGTGCCTGCTTTACTGGCTGTGACAACACAGAATCTCTTTAAGTGTAATTAAAAGCCCTTCCTGCCCTTAATACATGTGAGAACTAAATGTTTCTTCAGCAAGATACTCTCATTTCGTAAAACTTCAAAGAAAACTCAAACTCTCTGTTTCTTCACGAATAACCCAGTTTGAGTATTATAATATTAATAAATGCATTAGAACTATTTTTAAGTAAGCAAAGACTGGATGATAGTCATCCAGATTAATGAAGGGTATGAACTTAAAATTGATTATGTAAACTGCACTAAATCCCGGTGCAGATTTAATGATTTAAATTCAAATTTAATTTAGATTTAACTCAAACACTAACTTGAATTAAAGCCACTTTAATTCTGAATGAGACTGCCCAGAATGGGCTTTAGTATAGGTTAACAAATCTGCTCTGTGCAAAGATTTTCTTAAACTGCATTATTTTTTCTTAATGCCATTAAGTCAGTAGTCAGTAGATTGAATACACTGGGCTCTGAAAGAGAGCCTATGCTTGGAAGTAGATGATGATTCACCAAAATGCATAAGCAGCCCCCAGCTATAACCATAAGAGAAAACTCACATGGTTTAGGCTAATTAAATCCCTCAACAAAAGCTTAGTCTTGAACCTTTCGAAAGGAGGAATTCCCTTCTCTGGTGTGGAGGACAGTAGGCTGAGACTTTGAATCTTCCCCTTTCACCAGTATGCTCTTCCCTGTGGGCAGAACTGAAAAGGAAAGAAAGGTTCCAGTTTACTGACTCCCTTTATTTGAGTCCATAAAAAACCAAACCAAACAAAAAAACCCCAACCAACCAACCAAACAAAAAAAAACCAAAGGAAAATTTACTGGTTTAAAGGAGAACGAAGTTCCAGATTTTCCTCTGCTGCAAGACATTTGGTTCTCTTACTTAAATCTCTGTAGTTAAGACACCTATTGATCACACACACTTTTAGTTCACTAAGCAGGGAAGGCCATTAGTGTATTTCTAATGAATTCCTCCCTGGCTGCAAACTGGTCTGAGCAGCAGAAGGTGCAGCAGAGCCATGTGCTTTAGCATGCTCTGGAGCTGACTTTCTCCACTGCACATCTGCCATTGCAATTATCCAGGATGCTGTGGTTCCAGTTTCTTCCATATTAGCTGTGTAGCACTGTACTGGGTGTCTGTGCCCAGACACTTGGAGGGGGGGGGCTGTGGGGTCCTCCGTGGGGAGAGGCTGGGGCTGCTCCATGCTGTGCACAGATGGTTCCAGCCATTTGCCTAATGGCCCCACCTTGGGACACAGCAGAGCCCATCAGGGAAAAGAGACTTACAAAAGGGCAACACCCTTCCCTGGGCAGGGAGGACAATGGTATGAGGTGCTGGAGCAGAGAGTCTCTTGAGGGCCTGGAAAGGCCATGATAGAGCGTGGGAAAATGGAGGAGCAAGGAGAAGGAGAGAGGAGTTGTTATGGGCTGACTACAGCTCCCTCTGCACTGTGCTGCTTTGGGGCAGGGGCACTGGAGGTGGAGGGGCCCAGGATGAAGTCGTGAAGTTGAGGTCTGCGATGAAGGGTGTGTGTGTGTGTTCTAGCTTTTTTTCTTTATTACTCATAATCCAATTCTGTTTTTAACTGTTAATAAATTAGATGAATTTTCCCCAGGTGAGCTCCATTTTGCCTGTGCTGGTAATTGATCTCCCTTCTTGATCTTGACCCATTAGCTCTTCCATTTTATTTTCTTGCCCTAATCTGTTAAGGAGGGGGTTTATGAGAGTGGCTGGATGGGCATCTAGTCAAGGCTAGCCCACTTCTGGGCCTCTACCTTGGCTGTATCAGTGCAAGTTTGGAGAAATGCTAGGAAGACTGGTGGTGTTTAAATGCTTTTCTATCTTGTAACAAAGACATTGGACTGATAGACATCTAGAATGTCTTCTTGAGGCAGCAGGAGGGTTGGTTACCTCTGTCAGTGTGTCCTGTCTTTCTGCTACGGACCGCACAGCTCATATGGGTGCCACCTGCCACTGTTCCAGCACCATGAAGCTTGTACCCCTCAGCTGAGCCTAATCGAAATAGGGATGACAAAAGATGGAAAATTAGGAGTTCCCTCCTCTTGATCTGGGAATGTGACAGTTTCCCCTCTTCCATGAAGAGGATTTTGCTTGAATATGGGCTTAAATTTCTGGGGCCAAAACACAGGCTGGCTCAGGTGCCTCTGCAAACTGCCTACTCTGAGCAGGCTGGGCTTCTCTTTAAGAAAGCACACGGTGTACTCTGGCTTAATGGTACATGTTAAGCAAGAACATCTGCTTATGAAGAGATAGATATGCTGAAACATTTACTGATGTTTTACTTCCTCCCCTTGTGTCACCTGAAATCTATCATCTCACTACGGTATCCCAGCACAGTCCTGCTTGTAAATCTAGGGAAGCAGGGCAGTGGTGCACAGCTTTTAGAAAATGATTAGTGATCTGTCAGGCTAACGTCTAAACATGGGCACTGACTCAGATGTGTTACCTATAAATCTGTTCATCAGCAGCTGAGGAACATATGTGCCTCCTCTTCCTTAAACATAAAAACATTAATTACATTATATTGTACCACAGTAATGGGCAACGCGGTGACAGAGGCTTGCCAAAACTTTAATTTTAACCGTAAATCTGGAGGGTCTGAAATGGCGATTCAAGCTGCTTTAAAAGATGAAGATAAAGCTGAACTTGGATGTGTAGGAGCAGGAGTTGATGGGGGGGGAAGGAAGGGATGGAGAATTAGCATAGACTGGCTGAAACATTTGAGACCAAGATAATAAAATTACGATCTTCCTTGGACAAGGAATAGGAGAGAACAGATTGCAGTTCAGTAACAGCTCCTTTTCTGATTTTCTGCACTACTTGTGGGATAAAAAGGTTTCTTCTCCCCTACTGTTGGCTATCTGCTATTTGGATTTGCTGTCCTTTTCCCTGGTGTAATCATCTAATCACAGAGGGAATACTGAACAAGCAGCTCTTGGTGTCCTTTCTCTGGCTGGATTTTCATTTTGAATAGAGCTGATCAGGAGAAAAGATGAGGCACAGCATGTAGCTTGCACTGTCCTTTGTACCTGGTAAGAGCAATGAGAAGGAGCAAGCAGATTATTTATCAACAGAAATGGGAGGAATATGGAAATCTGCGTGTACTGTTAGATGTGAAAGGCACCAGGAATAGCTTCTCCTGTTGCATCAGGTGCTGTACTTTTGACTGCTCAAAGGACTTACCAGATGAGGCAGTTCTGCTGATTTGGGCAAGACAGAGTAGAAGGCAGCAGCTGCCAGCGCCCTGTGCTTGTGCTTGTCCCTTGTGTGCTCCTCCTAGATCTGACCCAGTCCTTCCTGGTTGCTACTGGGAACCAGCTGATGCCCCTGAATCGGTGCAAAGATGAGCCCTTTGGCAGCCAGAGATCTCTGCTGCAGTTGCCTCAGTCTGTCTCGTTACGCCACAGGCAAAAGGGCAATAACTTCTGTTTCTGAAATGATGCAGATTCCCTCTGAACTGTCTGCCGTCATTTTAGGATTTGCCTGCAGCGTTTCAGAGCCATCTGGCCGTACTCAGGTTAGAAATCTAAAGTGTTGCAGCAACCTGCATCAGATAAAGAACTGGTTTTGGTACTAGGTCTTTAAAGGCTTGTCTCTCTTTGCCTGCTCTTCAAGGAGGAGGAAATTATACTGGAGGCAGCACTCTACTAAAAGAAATCTAAACCTTTCTCTTCATTTGTTTATTCTCTTATTCTCTCTCTTATACCAAATTCATCTCCATAAGAGTGACAAAGAAGATGCTGCTTGTCTGCATGGGAAAGCAGGCACAATTAAAGCAGAACAAGCAGTTCAGAGTAATGCTTCTCATGGGCACAAATCACAAAGGACGTTTCCCCTTTGGAAAGGCAGCTGTTGTTCAGAAGCTGTGCAGGCACTATTACTTTACAGTCCTGGCCCACTTTACTGTATCTTTGCTGGCCATTTTTCTTGGGTAAAAAGCCCAGAAGTGGTTTACCTTTTTCATCAGTTTGTGAAAGTTTTGCTCTATTTCAAATTTTTAGAAGACCACAAACCTATGGATGTCTCTTATTCCACTGACTGGCTGTTGCCTTCCTCTTGCTCCAGCATGTATCTTACAGGTATGTATGTTCCTTCCATCTTCTTTTAGTAACTCAACCCTTTCCATACTGCTTCTACTTTCTGATGTAAGAAAGAATTGCAGAAACTCAGCATTTGATCTACAGATACACTGGCCATGACTGAGCAGTACTTTAATCCATCTAGGTCCAGCTTCATCTGCTTTCGTTTCCCCAAGTATTAAAAGGTCAAAAAGCAGCAGTACCACGTACAAACAGTCCAGGCCTGGGCTGTGGAGGTCCCACATAGTTATGTAGCTGTTTAGAAAGTCCGTAAGGTCCATGGTATTTTCCCAGAGCAGGAACAATGATGTGGAAAATACTTTCTATTTGCCTTTTGGCTAAAGGAATGTAACTGACTGCCAGATGTATTAGCCTAGAGGAGAGCATCAAGCAGCAGAAGATAGCAACCCATTTGACCCAAAGTATGGGCTGGGGTGCAGGGCAGAGTTTGCAGCTGCTGTGCAGGGTGTTTGTCCCCTGTCAGATCAGCACAGGATGTATCTATCATAGAGCAGAGCACCGAATATTCACTGTGCACTGGACAGCAATATTTCATTTCATGCATCATTAAGAACTTGCATTGATTCCAACTAGTCATACGACCTCATCTTGCACTCACTTTGAAGCAAAAAGGAATCAAAAAAGTCTCTCCTTCCCAAGTCACCAGATAACTTTAGACCTTGGGTACTTGGAGAAATAGTCTCTCTTGGGGACCAAGATGCCAAATGCAGTACCCCAGGACTTGGAAAACAGCAAGGACTCAAGTGAGGATCTTGGTTTCAGTGTAACACAGGTTTGTTCAGCACGCATCCGCTTTGCGGTCATGTGTTTGTAGAAGGTTTTATCTCCCTGCCAGTGTTGCAGTCAGTTTGATTTGGAGCAGAGATCAGCTTAACTATAATAAAAAGAGAGGGAAAATATCAGAAGAGAATAAACTGGCAACTAGTGCTGGCCTCTGCAGCCAGATGAGCTGGCTGGGAAGCACGAATCCCTGGGCAGCCTTCCTTGGTGCTCTCTTGTGCGAGCATGTAACAGTGCTGTGGGCATTAGGAACAGAATTGTATCAGCTTAAAAAATAAAATCTTTGTACATGTTTTAGTTTGAAGGCATTTAGTGGATTTAGTTCAATCTACTGTAGGTGTCTAGAGCTATATCTGAACTTGGCAGCTGGAACTAGATTAAGAAGAAGAAAAGAATTAAGCAATACTAAGGCTGAGTTGTCCAGTGCAAACACTTCCAAGCTTGAGAAGACAGAGTGCCCTTCTGCTAGACTCATAGAGATGTCAGAGAACGCTGCCTCTCTTCCCAGACTTTACCAGGACAGCTGGACCTTGCATGATGGCCTTTCCTAGGGTCTTGTCCGGACTGTGATGGGGTTGTCAGCTCCATTGTGAAATCGGTTTAGGGTAAAAAGGTGCCAAGCAGAGTGACTCAGACATCTCTTACTGTCTGTTTTCAATGCCCATTGCTCATTTTTAACCATGGTGTTTGGCTCATTACTAAGATTTTAAACCAAATTTCCCAAGAACCCCATGTACCTGTCATTCTCAAAGGCAAGCTACAAATGTTTGTCTGTTAGAGGAAGGAACCCTGACGACTGAAAGTGCTGTACACTTTTGCTAAACTCACAGTATTTAAGAGGAGTGTTATTGCTTGTTTATACCAACAGTCCCTCCTCCTCAAAATGAGAAGAGGAAAGGTGCAAAAAGATGAAAGTTTAACTGACATCATTACCAACTGCATCCATCTTCCCAGCAAGAAATGTTCTCTGAAGGCTTATTAGCTGTCTTCAGCAGGAGAGGATGCCTCTTTGCCACTAATCTGAACATTGACCTGTCCCAGCATGTAAGGCAATGGACTACAAAAAGTACTATTGTGTTAATGCATTATTTACTGTTTGAATGAGACACAAAATCCTCCGTAAGGTATGTGGCAAAGGGGTGCTTACTCTCCGTGAACAGGCTGGGTGTATTGTATGTGACATAGTCCAGAGCAGAACAAGACCCTTGCATTCATTTCTGACCATAATTTCACCACAAAACTTGCCTTTTCCTTGTATTTTAGTCTTTCATTGCCACTGTTTGACTTTCCCCCCGCCTTGTATCTTCAGATCCCACAGCATCTGGTGGCAAATCAAACATGGTGAATACTTGGTTTTGAGCTTAATAATATTTTCCAAGTCATTTATTTACCAAATGGTCTTGGTGGAAGTGTTTTGTACTGTACATTAACAGGTGGTGCATACTCAATCTGAATGTATGAGTAATCAAATCATAGCAACAGGCAAGTCTCTCAGGGTGTTGTGTTGAAGCTGGACAAGCCCTCGTAAATTCAGAGGCTTCGTATTTTGACAATCTGAGCTTCCTGCTCCTTCTCCCAAACATGGGCATGGCTTTTGCTATCAAGTTACTTTAACTGCTGTGGTTTGCTTTTCTGTACCTGTTCTATTTATATTGCAGGCTAGTGATGGCCTCTATCAGGGATAATATTGAATGGGCTTATCCAGTATAAAACTTCAGCTAGAAATTCAGGATTCAGCTAGAAAGTTGCCTCCTCATCTATCTTCAGACCCAAGACAGACCTCAGCACTCTGTGCTCACTCCTTGGCAGGCTGAGCTTATCTTTAGAGCTTGCCAGATGTGTCTCACTCTTCAGGGGGTTTACCTCACATTCTTCCATTTTCAGTGACTTCAGATCTCAAAGAGAACAGAAGTAGTAGTAAAAATATATAATTGTTGTTCTATACATTGTCTTTGGATGAGTTAAACTGAGCCCAGCTTAAGATTAGTCACCTAAATTCTATAGGACAAAGGAAATGAATATAGAAACGTTATAAGAAAAGTAACCCCTTTTTTAAATTGGATACCCACATCTTGTAAAGAATGATATTTTTTTTTCTGATTTGATGTTCTTAGAGTACCTGCAGAAATGTGGAGTTATCCATCATAACCTCCGTGACACTAAAACAAAAGGGGCCTTGGCAATATTATGCCATTTATTAGGAAAAAAAAGCCCCAAAACCAAACCCCAAACAAAAAAAACCCACACGAAAACCACCCCAACAACAGAAAACAAAGTTGTAAGTCTCTGTTATTCCACAAAAGAGACATTAATTATAATGGTATCAGAGGGGACTGTCTAAAATCATGACCCTTCTAACTTCAGAGCATTGCATGAATCCAAGCTGTAAACTTAGACGTGGAAGTTCTTTTTTTCAATCCACTAAACAACAGGGGCAGATGCAGATTATTTTTTGGATAAGACATCCCTCTTTTGGAATGATTTCACATGCTAACTTTGCTTGGGAACTGCTCCTGTTGGTGACCATGTGTTCAGCACATCTGCTTTGGCTTGTTGTTTTCTCTGAGACTGACAATATTGTGGCAAGACGTCAGAGCAAATTGAGGTGAGGGAAAAGGAAAAGGAAAATTAACATGAAAGAGCTGCGCTGCAAGTCCAAGTGAACCCTGAGAGACTTTCCATCCCTTGATCCTCCATGTGTATATTAGGATATGAGTAGAGGGATTTGAAGAGGTGGGAGGAACTGACAGGCTTGAAGTAATACCTGGGCTTGTCTTGTCACAGTCAAACTGAGCTTGAGCAGTCACACTGGGAGGACATTTCCGACTTCTAGCCCCTGGGAGAGGACGCCTTCAAAAAGTTGGGAAAATCCTGCCAATGACTCATCAAAGCTAGTTTCACTGTTCACTGCATAATGCACTCATTCATCAAACTGAAAGGCCTTCAATCAATATTGTCAAGCTAAAAAGTTATATATTATATACGCATGCACACACAAGTGCACTCAGTTATGCATAATGTATGTGATGGCCATCATCAAATAAATTACTGATCTGGGTTCCAAACTGAATTTACTAAAAATTCCTTTCTCTACCTCTCCCTTATCTGCACTGAGATTCCCACATGAAATTCAATACTTTTTCATCTGATTCAAACAATCATCAATGAAAACATCTGAAAAATAAAACAATCGGGAACTTTTTCTTTCTTTTTTCAGCCTATGATTACTTCACCAAAATCACACTTCTGAAGATGTTGAAGAGGCAGCTTTTGGTCCTGCCACAGAGCAAGTTGGAAATCTGAAGTCAAGGCAGCAGAAACCCAGTTCAGATAATAATGGGATTCTTTGAGTAAGAGAGACACTTTCAAAAGACCCAAGGCTAACTCTAACCCAGAAATCATTCAGCTGGGCAGTCAACAGTAGGTAAGTCATGCCTGGCACATCCTGTTAGCTGATCCTTATTTATGGACACATGGGTGCAAAACAGACTGGGGGATGCAGGCACTCTGGGTTGTTCTTGTTCAGTCTCTGTCTGGATGTCTTCAAAGAGGGAAGTGATGAGAATAAATATTAATTCTCTTAACACTCCCCCTTCTTTGGACTAAAGTTGAAGCTGGTTGGAGAGAGAAAAAGAGGTAAAATAAAGGTTTTCTTTGGACATTAGCCGAGTCAATAAAATTTAAGCAGTGCATGGAAATAACCTGATTTTCTGAAATAGATGCCAGAGTTATAGATCTCTGCCTTGATTCCTGACACCTAAGCAACTCTGCTTCATGGCAACCTGCCTAGTAAATGAGAACCTGTAGACCTTGTTTTCACCATTTGTGGCTCCGAGCCACTAGATGTCTGGGTCCTGGTACCCTAACAGTCTTTAATGGCTCTGGACATCCTCATCTGTGGCATCCACCCTTCCTCTCTGCTCTTGGCTAATCCCCTCCTCTGGTCAGGGACTCTTCATGGACCCTGTTATCAGTTCTTGGCTCTTCTTGCTGTGCACAGGCACTGGAGGTCTCTGCCCATTGCTGCAGGTACAGCCTGTCTGTGCTGCCTTGCCTCCTGGTTCTCCTTCCCTCATGAAGCATCCCTGCTCTTGCTGGTGCCTGACACTAGGGTTTGTGGTCTGAGACAGCCAGTTAGGTTGCCATTCAGGGTTTCATGCAGGAAGGTTGAAGCTTGGGGTGTTAACAGTGAATTGAAGCAAATCTTGGTATAATGCTGTTGTTCATGAATTGGAATTGCTTGCTTTCTGTGAACTCGTCACACATGGTCCTAGATAACAATGTGTCTTCCTTTGTAATTATCAAGTGTCTGAAAAATTGTAAGAGCTGGTTGGCTTAACAGTACAATTCTGCTGAATTCCGCCCACACAGCAATGGCCAGAGCATTAAATGGCCAGGGATCTTCTTGCTGACTTCTCACAGTGTCAGTTGGTAGCTCCTGACACGTGGGCAGGTGCCGTAGAGCAAGGTCCACATGGCATTGATCTCTAGAGGTACACAACAGAAGAGTAGGCTAATGGCTGGCTTTTAAGGCAGACCACTGATGCTGATGAGGATTGAGGAAAGAATTTGCCTGTCAGGTTGAAATCTCAGTCATATGAAGCATTTCATATGGGGATCTCAAAGAATCTTATAAGATGGATACATAAAAGCAGAAAAAGACATGAGAGTGGAAAGGACTTTTTTTTTTTTTTTTAATATGCATAAAATGGAGCAGCAAATCATGTAGTAAAGATTTGATTTGACATGGGATGTGCACTCCAGTGCTCAGTCTAGAAAAGTACTTATACACAGACTTTAGACTTAAGGATGTGAATAAGCTCACTGGAGCTAATGTTGAGCCAGTATGTAAGAATTTTATTGGTTTGGGGGTGGATGCACCGAAAATCCTTCAGAAAAAATACCTTCTATTTGCTTTTGGGCTTGGACTGAATGAGGCAAGCTAAGCTCAGCTCCCTGGTGCTTTCTCTGGAGGAAACTGCTCTGACACCAATGTCTGCAATGTTCTGAATTGCCAATCCAGGCATCTTAACCAGTAAAAACAATACCTGGCATCACCAAAGGAGTGTCAGAGCATTACAAGCCATGTGAAATCAGAATTGGTCAGGGTTGCTAAGCCACTGTGTTGTGGTGACCACAGAACGAATGCTTTTTTAACTGGGTAATTATTTTAATTGCTCTTATTAATGTAGGAGGAAAAAGAGTTCCTCTCGCCTGCAACTCTGGCCTAACCCTCTGTTTTATTAATTTAGGTGTCTCTGTAGGGACAGTTTCCTTCTCTTTTTCCCCTTTTCAGGGCTTGTTCCCAACCTCTGTTCTTTGGCTTTCCTGGTGTTACTGATCTTTCCTGGTGTTACTTTTCCTGGTGTTCTGAGCTTCAGCTCAGAAGCTCCTGGGTCCTTTCACCTTTGTGTCTTATTTCCTGTAACACTTGTGAGGCTCTTGTTGAACCTGTGCATCCCTTCCTGCTAGGAGGAGGCTGGGCACTTGCTGCCCGGGGAAGCAATCTTCACTCCAGATATGCCAGGGTTCCTCCAGCCCTGGGACAGGGCTTTGGGAGGTGTGTGTGGGGTGGTGGGGTGTCTGAGATGCAGTCTCAGCGTGATTCCAGCTCAGTCACTGACACACTAACCAGCAACAGAAGTGAACAGTGTGATCTGCTCTCTTCCCGTTGCCAGTAGTTACTGGTTTCTATGCCCCAGCCCACCTCTGAGTGAGGGAATGTGGTGACTGGATTCTCAGCTGAGGTGGTGGTACTAGGATGAGCTCAAGCCCTCCTTCCAAGCCTGGAAAGAAGGACACTATCTTTACCCCTTCGAGGTTAAATACAGGTCTCCCAACACTTTGTGAAGAGCCATGCACTGCTGAGTGACTCTCAGAGTGCGTTAGCAACATTCCCCTGCATCCTTCAACACATCCAGTGTAAACACATGGAGACCACACTGTGTCTTAGAAATAATATCTTTTAGTCTTCCCTTAATAGTAACCAAGTACAGCATTTTTCAGATTATAGCCTAGGCAATTTGGTAGCCTTTTAGCAGAAACAGAGTGCATTGCTACTCCCAGGCTTTGGAGGTCTTCTTTCTGGAGTATTTAGTTAGTAAAACACCCAACCCTTGCCTACTCATTCTACTCTTGGGAGACAGTCAGCAATTTTTCTGCTAAGTGGATTGAGTACTTTATAATATCAAAGGATTTGTGCCAGGGTCAACCTTACTGTGACTGGAGTTGCCTCCTTGGAGAAGGTTGAAAGCTGTATCGGCAGGCACAGATGGGAGATGTTTATTGCAGGTATGGGAGCCCACATGATGAATGGCAGTGCTAGGTGAGATATTTTATTTAGCATTTAGCTTTGCCTTGCATGTCTGTGGCCTATTAATTCATTCCCAGGAGACCCATTGTAATTTTTCAGACACCTGAAAATTTTCAAGCATGTGTCACATAACAAAACCAAAAACACTTGGATATCTGACTAGTAGCAATATTTTTTTACATTTAAAAACAGAAGCTTGGGAAAGGGAGTTCTGTTATGTTGGAGGAGAAGGAAATTCTGGGAGTGAGCACTTGGTTTTTAATCCTGGAAAGGGCTGGAATAACCAGCTTCAAACTGGGATGTGTCTAGATATAAGAAACATTTACGTGAGTGTTTCTCTGAGCCTCACTCAGGCAGATAATGAAATTATCTGGAAGACGAATAGGGAAATACACTTAGGAAAATGCCAGTGTCAAAAACATTGCTAAACGACAGTTTAAGTGGGGAGCTTGTTGGCAGATGGCTAACACCTGAAGAATTTTAAAGATTTGCTGTCATAGTATGAATATAACCCCCCCTTGCCCAACTCTGTGTAATAAAGTTTGAAACTGTATAATCAGAGTATCCAGCTCCTTTGCAATCCTCTGCAAATTTCATTTCTGTCACTCGGTTTTCTGCACTGTTTAAAGTCACATACAGAGGTAAAGACATCAAGGTGAGTACCCATGGGTTTTGTTACCTGCGTGTATAGATGACATAAATAAACTCATTTTCCCAGTAATGCCACTTCTAGATGTTCCTGCAGGAATGCTCAGGATGGTGATCGCTCAGTGTGGTGAGAGTTGCTGGGAAGCTGGAGGTGGTGCTGGGAAGCTGGTTGCCTTGTCCTCCTGAGCAGCATTGGGTCATACGTGAGAGGACTGAACAAGAGCATGGGAAAGTTGACAGCTCTAGTTCAGCCGTGTTCAGACTGTGCGCTTAAGCCTGCTCAGGAGGGTGTTCCTTCATCCTTTTTGTCACAAGAAAAGAGGAGCATAAGCAGTACTGCTTTTCTGTCTTTCACTAAACAGTTAAGAAACAAAACACATTAAAAGCTAGACGCCTGAATCTTTCTCTGGATGCCAAGGTAGTGAAGTATTAAGAACTTTGCTGGCTCAGTCAGGTCACTCCATGAGCATCAGAAAATCAGGCAGTAGACTGTGCTACCCATCTGTCAAGAAAGTTAGCAAACAGCTTTCAATTAATTCTTTTTAGGAGGAATGCAAATTGTCTTCTCTTAGGACAGCTCTACTGCAGGCCAGACCGTGCTCCATAAAGCAATGTTGTTCCAGAGAAATCAATGCAACTTTGGTGCCTTGTAACAGCTGAGGACATGGCCTATGCTAATTTCTGTTTAAACCTTGTACAATAAGATGTTTTAGCACATGATGAATGTTAGGCTTCTTGGTAGCTCCAGGTAATAATGAGCTTCTGATTGCTTAGGTTAACTCTTCAGTGTTTGAGTCTTCATCAGCAAACTTGCAACAGTTCTAATTAAATGCTTTGTGTGTTTAATGCCTTTTCCTCTGAGCTGGAGAAAACGGTTTGCAGAAGTTATGGAATTACAGGAGTGACATAATCGGTTTAATACATAAAATCAAACCCTGTGTCTGTAAATATGTGAGAGTTGAGAGGAAGTGCTCATTGCACAGATCCCTGCATGAGCATGGCAAGCTCATGTAGCATGACCCTATTTATGATAGGAGCTTCCAAAGACATGAAGTGTTCAAGGTTCTCTTCCCTTGCACTGTCATTCTCAACTTCTCCCTTCCTCATAGGAAGGCCAATTACTAAGATAGTTCAGAAGTTTCTGTCACAACTTGAGCAGTTTCTCAAAACAAGTATCAGCTTAAAAAAGCATAGATGGAGGAAACCGAAAAAAGCTACAGGGATATAGCTGGAGGGGGAAAAGGGAGGGAACGTCAGTTGTCTACTTCCAAAGCAATTGTGGATATGGATTGCATGGAAGCCTTCTCATCAGCAGGGAGTCTGACAGGTCTATCAGGGAAGAGTTCATCTACTTCTATAATAGTAGTTATTTGAACAACTAGAGATCGATATAGTTTCTAGGGGAGATGCTGCTATTTATTGGGAAATGAGAGAAACATTGGTGAAAGTTTCCTTTCTGTTTCTACAGTAACCACCATCAGGAGGACTGTACATGTTTACTGTAGCTGGGGTTCACTCTTAGTGGTTCAAAATTCCATGTCTGCAGAGCAAAAGCAGTCTATGCATGTCACGTACAGAGCACCACTTGCTTTGCCTCAAACTTTTCAAAGCTCAGAGTGGTCAGACCGTGGGCATGAAAGCGATGAGTTAGCACCTGAGGGAGATCACTTCTGAAATAAAAATCACCTCTGAATTTGCATCTGCCTCTGGCTAGTGATGGGGTGTTTGGATGGGGGCCCATCCATGCCTGCCTGCAAGTGATTCTTGCAGCTCTTCTGCTTCCAAGCTTTCTGCGAATAGCTTTGTGCACAGAAGGCAGCGTGTTACGAGCCCAGGAAACAAGCAGTGGTCAAGGTCAGCGGCTCATTTCTGTGCAGAAAGCAGAAATATCCTGCTAGGTGGTGGGCAAAAGGTTTAGATTTAACCCTGAATTTCCTTAAGAAAGGGTGTCCATCCCATTTCTTGCATGTAAAAGCCTTGGGACTGTCATCCCCCATGAAGGGGGGTTGCAAGGTGCCGGTGCCCTTCACCACCTCAGACCCTTTACAGAGAAGTAATTTCTGCGAGTACCCATCACAAAAAAAACCCAACACACTCAGGATGTGTGCACTTAAGGACTGGGATCTGATTAAGTAATGATTAGGGAGACAATAAATACTACTGCACAGTGCATCATCAAAGCCAGGCGGGAACAATTCTACTCTGTAAGCAAACATACCTGCAATATCTTTACCTTAAACGAGCTATAAAGTTGCCTGCCTCTCTTTCACTGTTTACTTTGTGTTACCATTTTCTGCGCATGCTGCAGTATTTTGCTTCTTAAGAGGTGTGTGTGATAAGCTCATGAATAACAAATGAGGATTTATGTTTGTGGATCATGAAATAATATTAATGTGACTATTACTTTTAATCTTTGCTTTTGAATGATGTATTGAGCTGCAGGTAATCCCAGAGGGATGTTATGGGGTCTGAGTATTGAAAATGTCTCCTTCTTTTGTCTTGCCTGCTATTAAGTGTGGAATTGAATGTAGAAAAGTGAAGAAAGTAGGACAAACACAGGCTTTCTGATTTAATGTCTTATTTTATAGTCGAAGAACCCCACCACCTGTATAATATAACAGGGGTGGGAGGAGGGGAGAGGAAAGATAAGAAATTCTGAAAATCTGAAAAGAATTTTTTTTCTCTACCTTTTTTTGAGAGAAATTATTAAAGTGTCTTCATGCTAAAGCTTGATATCCACTCATGAAGACTGAAATTTTCATTCATTTAAAAACCCAAATCTTCTGTACTGTTTGGAAATGAGCAAATACTTTTTTTTTTTTTTTCCTTTTCAGCTTCTGAATATCAGAACTGGAAGCTGGACTGAATTTTACAGCCCAGCATTTAAAATAATAGCAGAAAAATAGTAAAGTGCTTGCAATTCTATTGGAACAAAATTGAATAGACTGTCTCTTCAAATTTACCTTCCTTTAGCTGACTGTGATAGGATGCTATTTCTTTAAGAGGATGGATCTCTGAAAACATTTTCCAGAACTGTAAATATGAGAGGAAAAAAAATATGTCTGGGGTAGTTTCATGCAAATACAGACCCCCCTCCCCCATATCTGTCAGTAAACAGATAACGTTTCTAGCTCCGTAAATCTACTGTTCATCTCATGACATCAAACAAATACTGTTTGTAATCTTTGCTTGTCAGTAATGCTGCCGTTAACTTCCATTTGTACATTATTGTTGTATCTCTGCTGGTCAGAAGAGGAGATCTGGGGGGAGAAGGAGAAATAGTATTGATAGTAGTTTAATTCTCACTTCTTGTTCAGATACACATCTACTGAGCGTCTTTCCATGACAACCATCAAAACCAGCTCCAGCCAGCCTCCAGGGGTGGTTCAAACTTCCTAGTGTGAGAATTGTACCTGGGGTTTGTACTGGGACACAGGCAGCCTTTTGTAGGTGGCAGCAGTGCTGAGCAGGCACTTGTGTGCTGGCCCCAGGGAGCAAGGCTGCTCCTGGAGGAGGACAGGGAGTAGAATGGCTGCTCTCCTGTGCACAGACTGACACAGGGCTGGGGAGAGCAAGCAAGAGGATGAAAGCAGGGCAACAAGTACAGATGGACTTCAGGTACTCAAAAGGACCAAGCCCCCTGGCTCTTCCAGAGGTGACTGCTATCCCCTGTCTGTATCATGGCAGCAGCCTGGGGACAAGAGAAAGGTGCTCAAGCTTCTCTGAGTGCCTGGTAGGTTCCCATATTCTCTGGGGAAATGCTGGCTGCAGGCTTGATCTGAGACACACTACATTGCAACATTTCCTCTTAATCCCACTAATGACAGACATGTGGAGACCTCCCAGGATGTAGCTATGCCCAAGATCAACTACCATCTCCTTGTCTTGCAGAGTGTCATAATGCAAAATCCAGCAAACATTGTTGAAAAGGCAAGCATGGACTCCTACCTCACCTTCCTGAGGGATCTTCTAGTAAAAATATTGTAGATGGCTCAGCTGAAGGCACCACAGGTTTGCAAAAGGATGGGAAGAAAGGCCTACGACACTTGAGAAGCTTGCAGTGTGCAGAAAATTAACTGTGGTCCCTGCTGTAGGGCAGACCACAGCTGAATAAAGCTGTGGTGCTAGGCTGGCTGGGAAGGAGCAGCAGCCGTTTTTCAGGAGCAAAGTGACTGCAGGTCTGCAGCTCTTGTGTAGTCACGGCTCTTGTGCAGTCCCAGCTCCGAGGCCGGTAAAAATGGCAGGTGAAAAAGGGGTGATTAGGTCCCTTTGTCCTTTGTAACTTCACTCTGGGAAACAGTTTAAATTTCAGTGGGAATTCTTATTCTTAAAGCTGAGACAGTCCTGTCCTTGAAAGGCGGTAGACCTAATTATGAGAGGCTTATAGGGATGGTGAATAGATCATCTTCGCTTCTTGAGTTAATCTTGATATATAATGCATGGCAAATATTGTCTTGTTTCTTTTAAAAACTGTCAGTGAGAGGAAATTCCAGAGATGGGAAATGCAATCTTTCAAAGGATTAAGAGAGAACTAACTAACATGAACCAGATCATTAGCTTTGTATTTTCTGTTCCACCTTCTGATGCCCATATTTCACTCATGAGGATGAGTTGGAATGACTCCAAAAACTAAGTGGAAATTAATTTCTCAAAGGCTGATCTGGAAGTTAAGATGCATTTCAAAATCACTCGCTTTACAGATCCCATCCATTTGCCCTGAAGAAAGAAAAAATAATGCTTTATGTGGCAACATGAAGTGCAAGTTAAAATGAGTATGGGTGAGCCACTACAGGAGGCTCAGGGGGGATGTAGCCCAAAACTGACGTGAAATGCTACATCAGCCTTTGTGAGGGTGTAGTTAACATGTTTATACCGGATCCTTACAACAGAAGATATGTTTAAGAAAGCTGGGAGGACAGTGCAAGGAGGATTGTACACTGCGAATGCACAGAAGAGGTTAAGATCTCCAAATTAGATTTTTGAGGAGACCCCCGTATCATGAAGACCTACATTACAGAAAGCTCAGTAAAAAAGTAAAGGTTTGGTTTTGCTTTCAACTTTATGTTCTCTTATACAGACTATTTAAGAGCCTATTTTCAAAATGAAGGTAACATTGATAAATGTTAAATCTCTTTTCTTCCTCTAAAGCATGATTTTTATGATATATAAATTATAATCTTTCTAAAATAACAAATTTAAGATTTAATTACTTTTGTTTTGTTTGTTTGGTTTGGTTTTTTGTTTGGTTTTTTTCTGGTGACAGAAAACAGCTTCGCAGAAGGTTCTGGAGTTTCCGCAGTT
>JANIJG010017432.1:0-12708 GCA_024611175.1 Megaceryle torquata | reverse complement strand
TTAATTCCTAACAATGGCCTGCCACCCTTAGGCTCAACTCTAGCAGGCCTAGTTTTATCCCCTTCCCCCTTCAGACCCAGTTTAAAGCCCTTTTTTCAGTGAGCCCAGCCAGCTCCCGCGCAAGGATTCTTTTCCCTTTTTATTATTATTTTTATTTATTTATTATTATTTACTCCTGATATATATACATGAACCTTCAACATGTGATATTGTATTTTTATAAAACCATGGCAAAGATACTGAATGCTTGCCAGATTCCTCCAGCTCAGTCCTGCTGCTGACACTAGCCACCTAGAAGTAGCCCCTCCCCAGTTTTGACTGTAGGTTTTGCTTTTGTGATTGCAAGTGAGCCATTAAAACCCCCCCCCAAAAACAAAGAAAAGGGTTACAGCAAATTAATGTCTCCTCTGCTGAATATGTTATTTCTATTAAAATGTTAAGAGTTTGACGTGACAGTAAACGTGGTCTTATTTTAGAATGGTTTCTATAACACTACACAACAGTTGCCAATGGCAGTTACGGCTTCGCGTACACACACACAGCTATTCAGCTGACAACAGTGTTTAAGCCATTAAACAAGATAATACTGCAACTGTTATGCAATGGTAAAGCACACTCTTCAAAGAAGTATTTGGTGGTTTAAGCTGAAAGTCGACATTTGTTCCATATTCATTTATATTTTCTTTATTAGAAATGTATAATTTAATGTAATATTCAAGGCCCTTAGGGTATACACTCTGTTACCTATAAAACATTCATGCACAGAGAACACTTTTTTTGGTGCCAGTTCCTGGCTTTGTACATCTGCTATACAATACTGAGTATTCTAACTAACAACATGCCTTAATTGAGTTTAGGTGTTCGAGTCATTTATTTAAATTTAGTAGTGTGAATAATTTATTTCAATTTACATTTTAATTATTTTACCCACTTTTTTGGGAGTAACCTCATTTCCTAGCTTCTAAAAAAATAATCGGCATATGTTTACTGCAGCAACATTCACACTTACTAAATTCTCTGAGAAGTTTAGTTCCAAACTGAGAAATAGTAATGAATTATTCATACATCAGGCATTAGCTGGAATTAAATTAGAATGTCCAGATCTAAAAGAAACCTGACCTTCTAGTACCCAACGGCCCCTAAAACTCCCTAAGGACTTTTCATATGCCATTGCAGGTTGGACTCAGCTCCATTTAAGTATGGCAAAATATGAATACTTCTGCAGTCAGTGTGGGGTTTTATGTGTTTATTATCATTATTATTATTATTAATAATAATAATTATTGTTATATGCTATTATTTATTCTCTGTAATTGAATGGTTTATTGCGACATCACACATCGCATGGAGTTCCTTGTGCTCTTTGCCCAGGAATTTTTATAACCCAAAAGGAACTGAATATTTTTTGTTGTTGTTGTTATATCAATTTACCTTGAAAAAATGGACAAAGCAAGGCAATTTTTCCCATGTAACCAATAGAAAGTGAAGGTTTGAGATGGGCTTTCCATTTCCAGCTGGTGCTCATTGTATTCAGAGGCCTCACAAGTGAGGAAATAGATGCTTATACTTAAAAGTATCTAATCTGTGGCACCTTCCAAAGTCCACCAGTGTGCCCAGAGCTCAGCTCAGTTTACACAAGATGCCGTGTGATGTGTCAGTTGTGCATTTGCTGGGAGAACTGCGAGGAAGTCCCAGTTCAAAAGATATATGTCCCCAGAAATAAATGGGGACTTTGGTGGGAAACCATCAACAATTTAGAAAGCATTATTTATTTATTCACTGACAACGAAAGCTAATTACTCATTCTCTGAAAAATCTGCTTTCTTTAAAGGTGGACCTGAAAAACGGAGGCACCTGAAAATAGACCAAACTAAAAAACTGATTAAAACTCAGAGTTTTCCTGTGGTGTTTCTTGCCCCACATCAAGGATTGCTGGGGCACAAAGGCTGCCTGCTCTGCTGTGCTCTCCTGCATGCTCCTGCTGTGCTGAGGTGAGCACAAATGTCCTACCCCTGAGCCAGTGTCTCTTCCTTGTAGTATGCAGAAAACTTGGAAAGCAGCTGATTTTATTTGTAAAATTATGTAAGTCCTTAAAGGTTTTGCTCTCATCTGCAATGCAAGCCCTGAGCAGTTACTATCAGGGCGCCACAGGTGGGGATGGTTTTGCCTGGTTCTCTCGCTGTTACCTGGGCATTAGCCACAGCCCTTTGTCCTGCAGCCGCACATGTCAATAGTTTAACTCAGTTCACTGAGCTATTCAGATACATCATTGTTTGCATGGTGCATTCTTCAGGACTCATCAGTTTAACCCACGACGTGCTGCTGCTGTTTTACCTCCTGCTCCCCGCTGCACACAGAGGAATCAAGGTTGCTCATCTGGGGCACAGCCTGGTAATTTGTTCACCAAAGAGCATCTGTAACAGTTGCCACCAATTCTTTCACAGGTTTCTAGTGCATTCAGCCTCAGGGTTCAACTAAGAGCTAGCCCTAAGACATACAATATGCTCTGATTTTAGAGTAGCTTGGGATCTAAGAAAGTATCTAACATCTGAATCCAGCTCTTAGAGAGCAGCTCGTGGTGGCAGCTGCCTGTATAGGTTTCAAAGTGTTAACAGGAGAAACACTGTCCCCATTTTATAGACACTTGTTAGTGACTGAGATGGCTAAAATAGTTTTATAACCAGAAGAAGATGCCTTCAACAAAGGGCAATGAAAACCACTCAGCACTAAATAGGCGAGGATTTTTCTTCAGTGGCAAAGTCAATCTGTGACCTTTTGCCATCAGCCCTGCGTGCAGACACAAGCACCTCTGTCAGCCGAGTTGTCTTTTTTTTTATTTTTCTGATCTTTTAAAAATACAATGATAATATAAGAAAAAATAAATGCATTGGTTTCAGCCTGAATATCTTTGTTCCTTGTATTTCTATGTATACATATATACCTATTATTCATCACTCTCTTTTTTCACTCATACATACCTTTTCACTCACACAAGTATGCCCTGAGATGTTATGATCTCCCTTGACTGTCAATCTGTAGCTACATAAATGTTTCTCTAGGTAAATAAATTTTACCACATTTTACTTTAAAATGTAATTTTTTTTCAAATTCACTTTTACTGCTAAATACACTACATAATAGCCAGTCCCTAAATGAACACGTTGAGAATGGAAAATGGTAGGCTGGAAATATTTTTAATAATAAATATCTTTAGCCTTTAGCTGCAACAAAATACATGCATATCTTTGTTTTGAATATCAATTGAGATGCTATTCAAAATAAGCTTTTTTTTTTTCCCCAGCTATAGGAAAAAAATCTCTGCTGAACAGCAGCTGCATGTAGAGGAGTCTACAGAGAAACAGTGACTTGGTGGGTTGTGATTCAGGTGCAGTGACAGTCATCTTAGCTGAAGCAATGAACGGCAGATTTCCAGAGCTAAAAGCACAATCTGCAGCTTCCCACAAAGAGGTGGTGGTGCTGCTGAGAGCTGTACTACATGGGACTTCTCTGCTGGCCAGGCTGCTGCCCTGGAGGTGACACCAAATTCATTTTGATTTTGGCACGTTCTCTGCTTGGGAAAGGTTTGATGTTAGTTGTGGCGTACAGCGAACGCCCGGGCTGTTTTCTCTGCATCACAGTCTGCAGATTCCAGCTGAAGGAACTGATTAGTTCAGCAGATGGTTAAATACCTTGTTGAACCAGAGCCATATCCAATCCCTACACATGGGGAAATAACTCGGGGAATGATTATGACAAGCACAAGGCTGTGGACTTCTGAGAAGTGAGGTGTCCCAGAGCCGTGTGCAGGCGGTGATGGGGACAGTGCCAGCCTGGACACGTGGCTGCTGCGGGAGGGGGACCCCGGCTGGGGCCAGGGGCTGCAGCTGCCCCGGGGACTGGGGGGAGGCACCTGGGTGCAGGGAGGAGAGCACGGGGGATTTCAGCATGTAAAGGGAGGAAGGTGCATCTGTGCTGCTTTGCCACCAGCAAGCAGCAGAGGAGTGTCCTGAGAGTCATCGCACTATAGAATGAGCTATTGCGACCAGGAGCTGCTGCAAACTTATGGTATTACAAAATCTGCTCCACAGTCATCTTTAAATGTTTATTCCTCAGGCTATATGCTCTCTAACAAAGGCAGCTTTTCACTCAGACCCTTACAGACCCCTGTCCTAAGCCACTCTGATCACAATGAATCTTGCAGAAATGGTGGCATGCGATGTGAAGCTACTGGCAGGCTGTGGTGAGTACTCAACGGGCACAGCTTTCCATATTACAAACCTGCATGTGTCCTGGAAGTAAATAGATTAAAATAATGTTTGGACAATATGCCCTCTGTTTTGAAGATCTCAAGACCTTCCTGAAAGCTAGATGGAATGTTTTCAGATGACAAGGAGTAATTTCTATAAGAAAAAAAAAAATCCATCTTAAGTGCTTAGTAATAAATATAAGCAAAAGCTAGAAAACCAGTATCAGTTGTTGAAAAAAAACCCCAAACACCAAAAACACAAAACAAAAAAACCCAACCCTTGTTTCACACAAAATATTTATAAACACCTTTTTTATCGTAGTCCAAAATTGTAGGCATTTTGTGGACAATTCTGAGACTAGTTCTCTGTCCCATTGCACTTACTATTCAATACTGAACATAAGAATTGAGCAAGTGGTGAGACTGGGGGTGACGGGCATAACTGTGCAAACAGCTTTGGCCTTGTTTGACTCTGAATGGCTTTTCAGGTGCAGGTTTATTTGAAAAAAGGGACTAATATGAGAAGGATGTCTTCTTACGCGATGGCTCTGAACCTACCCCCTCTCCTCACCTTTATGCTAGAGGCACAGCGGATATGCTGGGAGAAGGATCATGCCATACTTTTCCTCTAAGCCTCTGCTGTTGGAAACAGGATATTAAATGCTTGGCAATAAAGCAGGTTCTGCTTGTTGTTCAGTAACCTTGTAGCCTTCAGCTCTGCTCTAAAAATCTTACAGGAGCCGAGTAGCCAAGCAGGAATCAATGATTTGTATCAGAGAGGAAGGAGGATATTAAAGATCCACCGAAGGAAACAAAAAAAGAGAAGCTAACCTTGGAATAGCCAAATGGGTAGAGACCCATCAGTACGACTTCTAACCCTCGTTTACTTGTTCCTTCCCACTGCTGAACTTAATCTTCTTTACATGATTCTTGCCAGCCCCTCCTCTGGCACTGCAAGATGGCTTTTTAACTTGATTAGTGGCTTTTGTGCAGAGCCTCTACTGGGTGGGGAGTTGAGGCTGGGGAGTGAGATGAGGCAGGTAGGGAAATAGCGCTGCTTTTCCATACGCTCTCCAGCAGGCCTGGGTGGATGAAACCTATCAATCATGTGGAAAAGGTTTCTCAACACTGCTAGAGCTGAGGACAGCATACGTTTCTTCCCACCTCTGATATTAGTCCACCCCCTTACTTCAGGGCTCCATGCTCCTTAGCAGCCACCAAGTCTTTATAGTGTCCAGGAGGAGCTTTGCTGCTGATCCTGGTGGGAGAGAAGGGGGCAGTGGGTGAGGACCAGTGAGCAAGGCCACCTGAGTGCTGCGCTGCTGAGCCACTGCTCTGGCTCTGTCACTGCAGGTGACGGGGTCTGCATGTCTCTTGGGTTGTGCTGGAGGTGCTGGGCAGGGAGGACAGCACCATGGGAGTAGAACCTGGGTGGGACTTGATACCATGGTTTGTGTGTTCCCTTCTGGCTTAACTATCAGCTGTCAATCAGTTCTAATGGTTCCCCTCTGCCTCCCCTGTTCCTTCCTCATCTTTAAATAAAAATTTTTCAGACTTTTGTTAAACTTGCAATACCCAGACTGCTGTCCTTTCAGAATGAGCGCTGTCCCCTGGCCTCTGCTTTTCATGTAATGGTCAAAGCTGGGGTGCAGATGTGGATGGTTATCTCTCATTGTACATAGCATCCCAGTGGGCTTGGAGAGTGATCCTTATACAGACAGAGCAGGAGCACAGTTTTCTGTAGGTGTTACTGAGCTAACTGAATGTGTTCACACAGGGACTGTCCTTTGAGCAGCTGGGTGAGGTGGGGACTTAGGTGCTTGTTGAACTATCAGGTGTATTTGGCAAGTGAGGAAGTCCAGGTTGTGAATACAGGACTCAAAGTGCCATTCCTGTTCCCCCTGGAGGCAGCCAGGCTTTGGGGCTGCCAGGGGTGCCTGCTGCAGCTGTGGAGAGAGCAGAGGTGAAGGGCAGTGGGACCCTGGCCGCGTGTGCTGTGATGGGCTGCTCTGGTTGCAGGCCTGCAAGCAAATAAGCATGTGTGTGTGTTTTGCTTTTCCGCTGAAGTACACAATTCATTGGTAAGCCTTCAGAGAGTCTTACTGTTCACAAATTCTGGGTCAGGGAAGTATTGCTCTATTTTTTCCGAATGCAGTGGATCGTGATGTGGGTGAAGAACGGGATGATCTATAGGGTATTACAGCCCCAATGCTTTGCTGGAAGGACAGAAGAGACCAAGCTGAGGAACTGCAATTCCAAAATGGAAGAAGGAAAAGATCCAGGACCTGATACTGGGCTCTGACAGCTCATGAGGGCCAGCTGTGACAAAACTGAGCTGTGATGCAGGAACCTAAAGGACTGAATCTGGTTCCAGTTGCTGCAGTGCAAGTCTAGAACAGCCTGTTAAATCTGACCCGTTCTTTCACTGTGATGAAGAACAAACAGAGGCACGTCAGTCCTCCACACATAATCACCCTTCCAGCTCCCTGCTGAATCCACTGGGTTAAACCTTCCCGTACGACTGCCTATGCAGAGCTGCTCCCCAGCCCCTCTGCAGCTGAAGGGCCACCAGAGGCCTCTCGTGTAGTGGTGGCTTATTCTGCCGTTTGAAACAGACAGTGTCTTTCACCTTGACTCTTAATTTTGATCTGGAATGACTACTTATTCTCATGTATCTCCATAAAATCTATCTGGAATGCTAGATTCATTCCAGTTAAATAGCAAGCTTCCAGATGAGTCCAAGTGTCATACAAGACTCATTAGCCAGTTCTGAGCATTCCCGTTCTCCGGGCCCTCGCAGAAGGCTGCGAGAGAGGCTTAGTGCTTTTAAATCACTCCACTCTGCTCTCTTATTAAATGCCACAGTTTTCAGCCCCATATCGCATTATTACCATTGTTGTCCTTTAGGGGTTGATGTTAATAACGACTGAAAGAGCTTAATGAGCATGTGCCTTGAATAAGCTCTTTACACACTTTATAAAATAATTACTCACATTTTATTGAAAACTCCACAGGGCCAAGCTCAGAGAAGCAGTCAGGGGTGCCAATTTAATATGATACGGTACACTGCTTCACTCAGATAAGGCCTGATCCTACAGAAGTTCACCTTCATTGCCAGAAAGGACTCAGCACAGGGCTGCAGGATACCTGTCGGCCTCCAGCCCGAGACGTTGAGGAAAGGCAATTGAATTCAAGGATCACAAAACACCCTCCTAGACTGGAGGTGGTGTGGTATGGCAAGGGAAAAAGGATTTGGGTTCTAGCAGCATAAAGACACCCGATGATCCCTGATGAAAAGTGACTTGTCAACTGCGTGCTAAAGATTCTTTAAATAACACTAGTAAGCTCCTTGTTCCTGTCTTGTTCCCATCCAGCACAGATCAAAATTGTTGACCTGTTAAAGAAAGAAAGATATTCACAAGGGATTGACTTGCTGTGTCTTCTGGGATACAGTGTGGTCTCTGCCTTTAACAACGCACAGAAGCAGCAGCTCTTAGAAGCCTATAGAAAGCTCTTAAATAGGAATGAATGACAAAGACAGTAAGTTTTTTGTCTTTGGCAGAGCAAAATGGCTAAAGGATTCGCAGTAGGTGAATTGCTTGTAATACATTTGGCTGGAAAATTAAAATTTGGAAATTTATTTTTTGTCTTTAAGCAAAAAGCTTCCACATCTATCACTGGGAAAATGCTCTTCGAGTCCAAAAAAAATAAAAGAAGGAAGCCCAGAAGAAATACTCCCATAATGTGCTTTGCCTGTAATGAAATATCATTTTCTGGGTGAAATTAAAACCATTGTGAAAACTTTTGCAATCTGTGCCAGGTTTTAATTATTATTACTTATATTGCAAAAATACTTAAGGATCTCATCATTTCAAAAACAGACACTGCAAGAAAATGTGCCTTTTTTACTAATGGGCCTATGAAAAGTGCTTTCAAAATATTAATTTGTAAGCTACCCCACAAGGACCACTGTGTCAGCAAAGCTCCTTGCTCCCCATGTGTCTCAAGGCAGATGCCAGTGAGGTTTCAGCTGCAGCAAACTGGACCGAAACACAAGGGAAGCCTTCAGCACCAGATCCCGAACTCCTTTGTGGGCAAAATTCTGAATTTTGTGTTGACACAAAGTCAATGAAGAAAATCATGGGATGCTAAGGGAAGGTGAAAGCTTGGCATATTTTTTTTACAGCCTTATGGTTTCTGAGTCCTTACAGTAGCCTAATGTCATGTTTTCCAAATTTTTCTTTGCAACCGTAGAGGTTAAAAGTGTGTTTTAAAATGTCATATGCATGAATAATTATCAATTTCCTACTAGTCCTATGACATTTCCAGCCTTCTATCCGTGGCTGCTCATTCCTACCCAACCAACCACAGTTTCTGAGCCCTCAGCTAAAGGACACCCCCTCCTCCCCCCATATAATTGCTTTAGTTCTTGGTACAAGATCAGGCTGGTATGAGGGGCAGGAAACAAGAAGAGCCTCCTAGAATGGATCAGAAAAAAGGAGAACAGACAAGTTTTTCACACATGGAGCACAAACTTTAGGAGGTTTCACCCATCCCTCTTCTGCAGCATCACAATTCACTGCAAGCTTCTCCCCAGCCATGGTGCTGCAGTTGTCAGGAGGAATTCACCCCTGATGGGAAAGAAATGTCCAGCACAGAACACTGCTTAGTTACATGTCTTGCTCAAAGCAATTACTAGTTGTGCCTACAAGGTAAAATAAACAACCTCAGCAAGGAAGTGGAAGGAAGTTAAGGTGAAAAAAAAAAAAAAGAAATATAAATAATAAAAAAAAAGCTGTTTGAGCAAAGTGAGGTACCAGCTCTTCCCATGCTTCACCCTTACAGTTTAAAACAGGGAGCCAAAACAAAGCAGGGGAGGATACTGAGGATGTCAGAGACATTTGTCATGGGCAGTCACACGTGGACCACCCAGGCAGAGCTTGGTATGTGCTCAGTTAAACACTGAGCTCTGTAGCCAAGAGCTCCAAATGTGGTCCTTGTGTGTATCCAGTGCCAGGGGTTATGCCCAGGTGTCTGTCTGCAGTTTATACTCAGGAGTTCTATGAAATAATTTCATTAGGCAGGTGTGAGGTAAATGTACAGTGTAATCCAGTATAACACAATCATCATCACATTTTGATTCCCCTGCCCATCACCTTCCGCATTTATCTTCAGAGACCTCTTGATGAAACAGCTGCTTAGATTTAATTAAACAACAGCATTATATAAACAAGTTCTTTTGTTTTGTGCGCTGAACAGGGTATTCATCTTCAAAAGCTTTTCTGCCAGAGCTGGCCTTGCTGCCCCTTGACTTGTCTCTACTCCAATTACCACTCCAGTTTAGCTGATTAATTTGTAGCCACTGGCAAACATGCACTGTTGGCAGGACATCATTCCATTTCAGTGACAAGCACTATAAAAAGATCATTATTTTCATTAGCATAAATAACTGCGTGTTGATAGAAGTCTAGTTTCTGAAAATAGGTTAAAGTCTTAACTGTCTTTATTCATTACCCAGATATAATTGGAAGTAAAATTATCACTTAAGTGAACAATAAGCTATCAGTGTATAATGCTTAATGACTGCACTCAGTCCAGAAACAGTCTGGAATGATTTTTTTTTCATAAAATGAGACATTTTCATGCCTGTATAGATGCACACTGATATTTTTTTACAACACTATACATATTTGATGGTGTACAAGAAGAGTCAGTGGAAAAAAAAAATCACATGGCAAATAAAGATGTTTTCTACTGCATAGCTTTTGTTTTGTAGTGCATAGAGGTATTATTTTTCCAGTCACTGGCCCAGGTTGGATGCTTTGAAAGTTTCTCTGGCTGTAGCCTTCTAGTCAATCATTTTCCTAATGGTTTTTCCCTTACTGAGGTTTTAAGAGTTAATATTGCATAACACAGGCCTTTGAGATTAAAGGTTTAGTTTTCTCTCTCATTGCTTTTTTCTTCACCATGCTGACTCTACATTCTTGGTGTCAGTTTTATGCCAGCTTGGAAATGCAACACCTGAGTCACACTGGTTATAGCACTAGCTGTGCTTGCAAAGCAATTGTCCCCAGTGGGACCCTGCTCCTGATGATACCTCGTACATGCCAGGACAACAACAATAATAGAAGAAACCAGCAATAATAAAAAACAGTGTTTGAAAGGTAGATGTTTCAAGACCCTTATTTGTAGCTTAGCAGCACTTCAGATGAAAAAGTGCATCAGTACACAGGATGTGACCAGGGAGATGGGTTTAACCCACTACCCTAAAGAGAAAATGTGAAATGAAATGGCTGGTTTCAGCTCTTATGGAGTATTTGTTTTTATTTTGCTTGGAAAACATTACAAAGTTTATAAATAAATACTTTCTATGTCTATATAGATCTTCTGATGCAGAGAGCACTGTTTCTGTAGCAATGGTCTAAGGTAAACTCCAGCAAATACTGGACAAGCAGGAATTTTAGTCACTGTGCTGCCCATGTTCAAGATTCAGAGAAGAGCCCTTTGAAAGGCACCACTGCTGTTTTTTTTTACTTCATTCACTAATGATGGACTGGAGCATCTCTGTGCCAAGGAAAGGCTGAGAGCCCTGGGGCTGTTTAGCTGGAGAAGAGCAGCCTGAGACGGGTTCTTCTCAAAGCTGATCAAAAGCTAAAGGGTGGGCGTGAAGAGGATGGGGCCAGACTCATTTCAGTGGTGCCCAGTGACAGGACAAGGGGCAACAGGCACTAACTGGAAGTTTCATCTGAACATCAGGAAAAGCCTTTCCCTGTGAGGGTGTCAGAGCCTGGACCAGACTGCCCAGAGATGTGAAGTCTCCTTCTCTGGAGAGATTCCAAACCCAAGCACCCTGCTCTTGGTGACTCTGCTGGAGCAGGGGTGGGGTTCGACAAGATGATCCCCAGAGGTCCTTTCCAACCCTCACCATTCTGTGACTCTGTGACTCCATGCTAAGAAGTTTTAGTGCTAAGATGAATCTTCATTTGTATTATCTAGCAAAACAAAGCAATGGGTACTGCAAGATGGAAAAAACCTTTTGCTGCCTTCAAGAAGCCTTGCCACTGCTTTAACAAGTTGCCCAGAACATTTGTGTTCCCAGTTTCTACAGAGCCATATATGTCAGAAGATTACTTTGTCAATCAGCTGGTTTCTGTAACAGAGAAGAAAGCAAAGGCTAACAAATGTGAGTGCAAACAATTGCCTGAGAAGTGAATATTGCCCAGGAAAAAAAAATGTAGACAGATGAAAGGTGAAAACAAGGTCTGGACTACAGCAAACCTGTGACATCCATTGGATCACTGCTGGCCCCAACCTGGCAGGAAGGGGCTCGCCTGCCTCCTGGGGCTGGATGGGGATGTATGGTAAAAGCTGAAGAACCTGTTCTGTTGTCAGAAGAGAACCAAACTGAAAGGGTCTTGCAAACTGCCATGTAATATTAGCTGAAATTTCACACCAGAGTGGGATGCAGAGAAGAGGAGGGTGGAAGGTCTGAGAGCATTGGTGAACATCCAGTTTGGGAAAGAAATGATATCATTGGATGCTAAAATGGCTTTATTTTCTTTTTTTTCCCTTTAGAAATCACTCTTGTGGAATGCTCATTTTGCCACAAATAGCTTTTAAAAGCTATTTTAAAAAATCCAAACATTGGAACATGCTTTTATTTTGCCAGAAAAAAAAAAAAAAGAAAAAAGCCCACACACATCAATGGAGGGGTTTTTTTTTTTCAAGTTTTGCTTGTACTTAGAACAAATGTCCCAAATGAAAGCACATCAGTCCACAATATCTGTCTCTTTGTGCCATGAGTCCTGCAGCACCAGAACATTCCCTTGGGATGGCCTGGGGCTGGCAAAAGCCACTGAAGGACAGAGCTGGGCCTCATTACAGCAGGGTCCAGGGACCAGCTCTGCCGTGGGCATTCAATAGCAGCAGTCACCGAGGGGTGGGGGTGAGGTCCTGTTTCTTCAAATAGCAGCAAGATGGGGACATCTCCATCAGCTAAGTCTTTCAGCAACAGTGATTGGGTACAGTTTGCTGGTGCTTGCAGGAGCCTGAACTGCGCCAAACTCTGTTTACCTGTTTGGGGAGGGAAGAAGAGGCTAAGGATTGTTTGCAGTAGATGACAACCTGTGGAGAGAAGCAAACAGTTGGGGTTGTACAATTTTTTTACAGTGACTCCAAAGCATCCTTGGAGGTCCATGGTAAATAACTAACATTTTGGACATGACTATTGGGGGTGTTGCTGCACTGGATGCAGGACAGGACAAAAGGCACTAACAAGTCAATAAAAGCAAGCTGTTAAGGCACGACAAGAATTTGCCCATTTCATCTGTGGAGAAAACTGGCTATTTAAGATGCAGTGCAACTGCTGGGAAATTGTGGCATTTTGGAAAGTGCTACTTTAGTTTGGAAAAAAAACCATTAAAGCAAGTATATACAGTCTCAAGGGATTAATTTATTTTATT
>JANIJG010017430.1:19171-47211 GCA_024611175.1 Megaceryle torquata | reverse complement strand
CCCTGCAATGGTGCCAGGGATGGGGCAGCCACCACCTCTCTGGGCAGCCTGGGACAGCCTCTCACCACCCTCAGGGTCAAAAATCTCTCCCTTCTCTCCAGTCTAAATCTCCCTCTTATTGTCAACCACCCCCCCCCTCCTTGTCCTGTCCCAACAGGCCCTGCTCAAAAGTCTGTCTCCATCTTTCTGACAGGCCCCTGAAACGACACCAGAAGGTCTCCCAGAGCCTTCTCCAGGCTGAACAATCTTTCCAGGTCTCTTCCTGGGCTTCCCTTGTCATGCACGAGATCTGGAATGCCTTGTCAGCAAGCTTCACTGAGGAAGCTGCCCAGCTGTGAAGTAAAGGCTGCCATCGCGGTAGAGCGGTGGTGAAATCACCACCTTAGGGTGTCCAACTCACAACGGCAAGCACAGGTCAGCTTGGACCTGCCCTGCACACCAAAGCGGGCAGTGGGCAGGAGTTACCGGTGCACATCCGAGCCACGATGGGGGCTCACGACTGACACCAGCCACCTCCCGTCCCTGGGAAGTGCATCGCTCACTGCCCAGAAGCCGTGGCTGCGGGGAGGGCAGCTGGTGGGTTTTGCATAATTTAAAGTTTATCCCACTGAACTCTGAGGATATTCTACTTTTAGAGCATTTCTGTTGAAATAAAGCAAAGAGAACTAGCAATGTGGAAAAAGTGATTTTTCAATAGTTTTTTTATACATAGGTTGATAGCAAGAGCTTCTAATTCTCCCCTCACAACATTTCAGATTTACCGGATACTACTTTTCCTATCAGTCAAACTCAGAAGTCAAGTTTTCATCTTAGGAATAATTTTCAACCTTTTCTGCCTTAGTGACATCAACATTTAATACACTGCATTCTCCTAATTTAGCTTTTATTAAAAAAAAAAAAAAGGTCACCCTACATGAAAAGGAGTCAAGTCCAGCTGCTACCTGAGATCGTAAGTGCCGAGAGCAGAATTGTGATCCTGCTTTCGTTCCCCCATCTTACCCCAAGCTGGGGACCATCCCCATGAACGTGGCCTCACAAGGCCTTGATCAGCCCATGACATGGTACCTTACAACCAGCCCCCAAACATGCTTTTCTCTCTCACCGGTGGTAGGAAGCCAAGCTTTCTGGGCAGGAGGATTGCGGTTCCCTCCTGCCAACACAAAGTACCGCTGGACGGTATCGCGGCTGTGACTGTGGTCGGGAAGACTCCTTGGTGGATAGCACTGGTTTGCTGGAGTGGAAGGGCGCTGCCAAAGCTGGCTGAAGCTACTAGGAGTGGTAGCTACTTTCCCTTCAGGAGAATGATCACATTCCTGGGATGCTTAGATGAGGTTTAGGATTTCAAAAGTCAGCAACTGTTTAATAAAAGGTTCATAAGCAGAGTGGAAACAAGGACAAGATTAAAGGAATTTCCTCCTCACTTCCTGCTAGATCAGATCCCACCCCCCTTGGGCTTGCTTTCTGCCACATGAATCTTGTATTTCTTGTCAGACGCTGAGTTTCAAGAGGAGGAACAAACCCAGATAAGCATCTGTCTGCGTGTTAGGGAAGGAGTTTGAGGCCTGAATCCACCTTGCCCTCACATACACAAACTCCTTCTCAGACCAAGGAGAACAATGACAAGAGATTATCCATTTCCTAGTGAAAACAGACCAATACACAAACATGGATGAGGCAGAAGTGACAAGCCAAGCTTGATATTGTCAGAGCTGAGATGGGATCAGGCTGTGACACATGAAGGGACTGTCTTTTTGTCAGCTCTAGCAGTTGCACAGCCATGCAGGACCTGCCCTTTCAGCAGCAATATGTGCTTAGGCCAGCTTAAACCAGCCGTGAAACCAAGCCCCTCCATACCAGCCAGAGCTGATTCAAATCCAGGTTAGGAAGGACCCACGCCACTGGCTTCCCCAGGGCAGCTACTTGGTCTTCCCAGTCCTGCACATTGTTTTTGACACAAAGAACCAGGAGACGGTTCAAGGGCTAAGCTGACAGATAGTTACCTCTCCATAGCAGAGATGTTTCTGACAATTGAAGTCCTTAAACCACCTTTTCTCCCAAGGCACAGCAAATGCTCTTTGGTCCTTAGGGGACAGGTAGCTGAAGGGGAGCCACCAGTCAGAGCCTGTCCCACTACCCCCAGCCAAGGTGAACAAAGCAAGCCCAGGTCCAACCAAGAGTCCTCAGACAAGTTTATGGTGGTGAAGCAGGTTTGAGATCAAGCTGAGAAACCAACCACAGGCCAGGGTCCATTCCAGCAATGGTCACTGAGACACAACCCCAGTGATTGCCAGACAGGTCCATAGCAATGAGACAGGTCTGAGGTCAAGCAGGAAAGTCAGTCCACACATCATGGTCCAGACCAGCAGGCTCCTAGCCAGGCATGGGGATGCTGGAGTTACAGACTAGTCCTCCAGCATAGCTCAGGCAGGGGCTAAGAGGAGGGCAGGGCTAAGAAATAGAGCCCCTGGGCAAAACAAGGGTGGGGTTGGAGGCTCCAGATGAGAGTGGTCAGTCATTAAGAGCTACGAGTGCCCTCAAGGTCCTGACACATCATCTAGATGCAGGAATAGGAGAGCTAATGCTAGTGAGAAGGTCAGGCTGTACAGCTGGGATAGGGTTTCTGCAGCACCAGCCCAGACTTGCCTGTCCTGACCCTCTAAGGTGACATTTCAAGTCACTCCTAAGCTGATCTAACAGCAAGCTGCCCACAATAAAAAAATCTCTTCTGTTTCCTCTATGTTCACCCAGGCAAGTCTCTTCAGCCAACTGGTCCTCAGGAAAACTAACTGAGGAAAGCAGAGCAATGTTCCTCCAGATCAGCCAGCTGGGCCAGCTTCCCCCACAGCTGCTGGAGTCTTGGATCCAGCAAAGGCGAGTGGGACCCTTGTTCAGGGGTGGAGTGGAAACAGTTGAACCACCGCTTTGGGCAGAAACCTGCCGCTGGACTTGTTCAGCTGTAACACAAAAGAGTTTCCGTAATCTCTCTGTTTCTTGTATAATGAAGACGCCCATGAGGTCTGGCCACCTCTGAGCCAGGCACAGGGATAACCTGTGGTGGGGGCCTAAGGGTACAAAAGAAGCCCACAGCAGCTGGTGAAACTAAATGCAGATCCCCCAAGTCTTCAGTTAGCTTCAAAATGTTAGATACATGCAGTGCGAAAGGATAAATCATTTCTAATTAAAAAACAAACCACTTATTTTTAGCTGCAAATCTACCAAAGCGCATGCAATTAGCAAATATAAATCACTTCCTGGCTTAAAGACTGTTCAGCACAGCACATAAATGAAAGCTAAAACATACGGTTGGGGAATACATGGTACATCTGCTCTCAATCTGCGGCGTTTTGAAATCAGTGCAAATATTCTCCCTACTTTTCCTTTAACGTGCTGCAGCCTGTCATAGCACAGTGGAAGAACTAAAAATATATTAAACAAAGGTACTCGAGTGGACACAGCCTTAAACACCAGAAAATGAATAGCGCAGAGTATTCATAACGATCTGACGGCAGAAAGCAGCCAAGGTAAGGATAAGCACTGGCTTGGGAGGACAAATTAGAGAGAGTTTCTCCTACATGGTCTCCAGGATGCTTCGGAGATGTAATGCACAGATAAAACTTCAGAAGGTGACTCTGGGGAGAAGAATCAACTGTTTGATGCATGTCTACATATTTTAAAACAACGAAAGGCTTGTAGTCGATATCTTTGTGGAATTAGTTCCCGCAGGGAAAATGTATTACACACAAAACTTTTTCATTCTTTTTTTTTTTTAAGTAAAAGACAGCAAAGAAGCTGACTGTCTGGGAATGATTTGTAAGTACAATAAACCTCACAAGAGGATGATAAGCAAAATATTGTAAGAGAATAGTGTCAGAAGTACAGCAAAATAAAAGAGAAACATTACACATTTGTAGGTACTGACAATGTGTGTTCTTAAGTATCATGTCACGTTAGAAAAGAATCCTTATTTTCTTTTCCATCTTTCAGAAATACTTCCATTAATCTATACCAGATTTTCTTCCTTCAGCCACTCGAGGCCAGATCAATCATCCTCTGCCCATTTGAAACTCAACTAGAATGACACCAACATATTAAGGCTTCCAGAGAGGAACCTGGAGATGAGGTTTGAAGTGCCCATGGATCCCTGGAATCTGTGCATCCATAGAAAGACCATGTGTAAATCTGATCTCACCACTGATTTTTAAATGCTGACACAACGTGGAAATAAACAATTGCTGGTAATTCTGAAAGACTGGAGATTTAAGTACATCTTACGCTGTCAATTCTATAGAATAGGGATCGTCTCATTTTTGTGAAAACGTTGCCTCACTTGATGTCACGTCATTTTTCTAGCTGAGTTTTCAGTGCAGTACAAATAATAACATGGTTCTTTAAAAGGAACAGGAGATACAAGTATAAATTTTCTGAATTCTCAATAAAAAAACCCCCTTCCACTGTCTAGAGAATAATGCAAATAATGCACAGGAAAAAAGATTAGCCACGGTATAGAGAATAGCAAACCGGAAAGACACGGATCATGCTAGGTGATTTTTCTCCAGTAAGTTAGATTCCTTGTAAAAATCTGTTTCAGACAGTGTAAGAAATACAGATATTGGCCAACATGCATGTGAAAAATTTTACTCGATACGGTCATGTAGCAACAGGTTTGCCTTTTGTTCATCATTGCCTGAGAGAGCGGTTGACGAAGCTGGTGGGCCATGGCAGAATGCTACTAAGCAATTAAGGCTGGGTTCAGTATTCTGTGTTTTCTTTCAGCAGGACTAAGAAAAGCCACCAAAGATGGGGAAGAAAGGACTGCACTTGATGCATTATTTTAGTTAAGAGTTAAATCCAGTGCTGCTCCTTGTCAGGATGTTTTCTGATGTGCCTTTTAGTGCCTGGATCAGGCAGGTCAGCTGCAGACACTGGGGAGGAGCTCAAGGTATGTCCATAGGTAGTGGGATATGCATCCCCTGCCGGGGGGCCTCGTTTTATTTTGAAGTCAACAGGCTAGGCTGACGAGTAGATACATTTGTGCCAGGCTTTGCAGCAGCTCTGCCTCCTTCTCAGACTGAAATTTTTCCTTTGCCTTAAGAGGAAAGCAAAAGGCCAGCGAGCTGTAGGGAACGGTGGGGGAGAGCACGTTCAGGGGTCAGAGGACAGGTTGTAGCCCTGGGGAATGACAGGAGTATCAGGAGGTGCAGCACAATCTTGTTCCGTCTGTGATCTGGGAGTACTTTGAAAATTGGCAGGAGACTGTGGAAAAGATAAAAGGAAACGCCTTGAAATAGACCACAATTCTTTCTCTTTTATATGTCTGTTGCACTGGAATTTTATATATATAGCAGAAGGACTCTGTTCTTTATATCCTTTATGTCCCATACCTCCATAACATGTAATGTTACTCTGCTGGAAAAATGAGGGTGATAGAATGGGACACAAACACCAGCAACTACTTAATAACATGTGCAAATATTGGCACACTCATTATGCATTATTTTTGTTACTGTTATTACTTTCTTTTTTTTTTTTTGGAACTGTGTGTCATCCCAGCATTTCATTACGTTTGAAATCCGTTGGGCTGGGCACTTTCAAAGCATTAATTTAACAACCAGACGTGGACAGAGCAGGTCAATGGGAGAAGCGTGTAACAGCGACGCTTCCAAATCGTCACGCGGGCTGGTTATTTACTTTTCAGATGCTGAGCTTTGCAGTTGGCCTTCAGGAGGAAAGCGTTGCAATTGTTTTATCTCTGATTTTTTCATTAGCCCCAGAAAGTGAGTCTTGAGAAGATTTACAGCTTGGTTCAGGCATGACCATGTTGTACTTCTGCAAATTATCTCAGGTAATTTCAGGTGAAACTCCTCAACTTCAAAAGGGCCACAATTCCTCTCGCAGAGTTTGTTTGCTTTTTCTAAAAGGAATCAATTCACCCAATCCTCAAAAAATCTGATTTAGGGAGGAGGTTATTCAGGCAGTAGTTTGGAAAACCAAACTGATATTACACTCGACTGTCTTAATCCATGATCTCACACCATTTGCAGGTAGCCTCAGACCAACCTGTAGTAAGTAGCCCTTCCAAGGAAGGGCCACGGCAGTCATCAGCACCAACAAGGGAGATTTCAGCACCTTCCTAAACAATATCATCTTTGTTTGCAGTCGTGTGAAGCGGGAAAATACCTCAGTTGTTAGAGGAAGAAGAATGTCATGGTTTTTGCAGGAGAAAAATAGATTCCAGAATTGGTGGTTTGACAGGTTAATAAAAAGGTCTGTACATTTGCCTTTACAATTTATTTACCTGTAAATCTACACAGGGATTTTGTTACAGATTTGGCATCTTAACCAGGTTTTTATTCCAGCAACATTTCAATGCACCTTTAAGGCTTTCAATTAAGACAAACCTAAACTGGAGATCCATCGGTGGAATTCGCATGGAAGTTAGCAGGGGGTTGGCAAAGCCACGATAGCAGGTTTTAGGTATCAGGTTTATAGACTTGTATTGTACTATCTAACATCTCGTATTTTCCACTCACTTTGCATGTAAAACTTTTATTGATATCAGCGTGAGTTTAGCACGCCACTAAAATAGAGACTATGCCCCTAGGACAGGGAATGATGTAAGGTACCCCATTTAGTTATAACAATTTGGCTGCACTAAATCTTGATGTTGAATGTTTGGTTTAGTTCCCCCATAAACTTCGTCTGCTGGATTTATATATTTTGGCTCCTTTTATTTTGACTCTAGTGGCTAAATTTGCAATGGGCTTAAGTGAATGCAATTCCACTCGCACCAGCAGCAAATCTGCAGCACAGTGGGTATTTCTCGTTATATAAATATAGGGCCTCATCTGGCAAGATGCTGAGTGGACGGACTCGGTCGGGTTTCTGTGAGATCCGAGAGCGCTCAGCACCTCGAGGGAGAAATTCCAGACCTCGCAGCAACTGAATCTCCACACAGCGTGTCTGTGGTCCTTTTCTATAGCCCTTTGTCTCAAGCAGAGTACACAATGCATTTGCTTATCGTCTTTTTCATCACAAACACAAAAGCTAAAATATTTATTTTCCTGGCTCTTATAAAAGAACACCTCTATCTGCAACAAAGAATTATGTAAATTTTGAGGATGTTGGAAGGCTTTTTTCCTCTACAGCTCTGTGAAATTTAGCTTGCACTTACAGGGCTGTGGGATTTTTTAAATAAAGCAGTATTTCAGTAATGGCTTCAGTGGGTTTTTTTAATTCCTTTGCTCTGTTTAGAGGTTTGTTGTTTTTTTTTTTTTTAAATCCATTTCAATTCCAGTGAAAACGTCTCTGATCTGATAAAGGAGATGAAGTCACCGCTTAGGCTTACTATTTTATTTCCATAAGGTTTGAAAGTTTTGTTCCCTGCAGTGTTTTGGAGCCCAGGAGTATTCATCTGTTTTGTAAAAGGAAAGTTCTATGGAGCAACATTTGGTCACTGTTGTCTGAATTTCATTATTCTGTTCTCCAGACTAACAGAGGGGAAAAGTGCAAGTTAGCTGGGTCACAGGCTGAAATGTGAGAGCAGTCAACTTTTTCTGAAGTTTATGGGAATGAAAGGAAATTCAATACCGTTCAAAAGAGAGATTTAAAGTTGCATCATGTGAAAACAATTGGAGAAGTTTAATCCTGAGGTCTTGGGTTATTTGGTACCTTACGGGAGTGACCATTTGTCAGCCAGCAAAAGATGAAGCTGGTGGTGCCTCTGCTAACAGTTGGCCTCTGTTGCGGAGAGGTTCTGTAGTGCCAAAGGAACACGTACATGTTCTGTTGGCTTTACAGACCACTACTAGTTCTATTCTTCTTTATCCTTTCAGCTCCTGACACGTCTGCTTGTCTCCTCTGGGCTGCCAGTGCAGATCTCCCACCGATCTCAGCAGCACTTGCTGACAAGTCTCTCATGGAAAAGGGACTACAGAGCTCGAGAATGTCTTAGACTTTTAAACTGGTGAATACGTATCCATAATTTAACCTTTACCTCCCAGGCTGCTTCAGGACTCACACAATTCACTGTATGTGGAATCAAAGCTGTGGGATCCTGGGAAGTAACTGAATACTTCATATTTTGTACTGTTTCTAGCGTATCCTTTATGCTAAAAGAAGTTGATTGAAACATTCTTTATATTAGTCTCTATGAAGTAAATCTAACTAAAAATCTACAGAGCTTTACATGCATAAAAATGAGTGATGTTTTTCAGAGTCCTCCATCAAAAATTCCTTAAAATAATCCTTAGAAAAACCTCTTACTGTTAGAAAAATTCTCTTCAAAGGTAACCTACACCTCCTTATGGCATCACTTTGTCCTACCATGGAAACAGCCACTCTGGTTTTGGCAGCCACAGCAGCACCTTCCTTGTTTGGCCATCACTGAAGGTTTCCCTGCAGAGATTTAAAATAATGCTAAGCACTATTAATGGGAGAACTTCTTTATGAAGGGTATTTCATATGCTTTCAAATATTGTTTTGAGGGATGTCAGTCACACAACAGGACTTTCATGAAGATCTTTGGGGTCTGCCTTGGTACCAGGTATCACTGCCCCACACAGCCAGCAGGAGGGTGGGAGGGCCCCAGGCCCTCGTGCTGTTGCTACCACAAATGTGGTTGCCATGGAAGATGTTCTGCTCTTGAACGCACCCATACACATTACAACATCTTCTCGTAGGACACGCCTACGCAGCTCAGGCTACGAGGCCAAAACTCCCAGGTCCCCAGCTGCTCTCAACCACCCAGCAGCAGCTACTGCAGCCAAGATGAGCCAGAGGAGCCGCTTCACTCTTCTCCCATGGGCACTTTTTGGGGATGTTACCAAAACTGCTGTGTGTGCCTTTTCTGCACGCTCACCTGATGGTACAGGAACTCTTCAAACATCCACGCTCGAGTTCCACAGAGGGAGTTTTAGTCAATGCTGAAAGCACAGACCAGAGGAGGGTTTGCAGATGTTGATGTTAAATATTGATCTCGAAGTCTTGTGTTCCTGCACAGTACTATAAAAGAGGAAAGAAATCTAGAGGGCGTAAAATATATACAAAGAAGATCACAGAATGGCAAGGGTTGGAAGGGACCTCTGGAGATCATCTCATCCAAGCCCCTTGCTCCAGCAGGGTCATCCAGAGCACCTGCTGGAGCAGGGGACCCAGGATCACATCTCCATCCCTTCATCCAGATCACTGATGAACATGTTGAACACGACTGGACTGGGCACTGACCCCCAGGGAACACTGCTGGCTAGATGGCAAGTTGGAAAACTGTGAAGTTAACTGAAGAGGAAGAAAAGCTGAAAACAAAGAAGGGCAAAAAGGCAGGAGAAGAAACTCCAGTAGTGAAGATGAAAGATCCAGTGTGCAAGCACTGAGCTACAAACCCATTAGAGATAATTTTGCAGGAATTAGTGGACAGTGAGAAGAATCTGTAGCACTTCCCTAGACAATTTCTATGAAACACCCACTGGCTACCTGCTCTTTGGCATCAACCCGCTTGGTAACGGCAGAACAAATTGAGTAGTCTGTTATTTATCCAGGAGCTGAGGTATCTTCTGTACCTTCTTTCTGCCGCAGTCAGTTTAACACACGTCCACAGGGGCGTTCAGCTACTTAGTGGGTTTCCGAGGCCAGTGTATAAAACTGAAAAATGCAGCTCAGCTGCTTTTTATAAGACATTTACAATAATCAGTTCAAAGCAGAACGTACAAGAGCTGCTTAAAAATTGACTTTGATTCCCTCTGTGACAGAGAGCTTACCAGTACAGCCCGGCTATCTGAAACCACTAATGTCTAGTTTAGTTTTTGCCACTGTTCAATTTGCATGGATCTATTCCATCCTTTCTTTTTTTTTTCTTTTTCTTTTTTCTGTGGTGAAAGCAGAAAAATAAACATCTTACATGGCTAGTGCTGCCCTGAATGTTATCAACAGTAAATGCTTGAAGTGCTGCCAGCAGCTCTGCTGTCCCACCTGCTGCTGTGAGTGAGATACTCATTAACAGCCCTCTACATCTAGCACATTTATGCTTCCAATTTTGTTTTGCCATGAAGTAGAAAATAAATGGCTTCAGTTTATACTAAACATCTTGCCCAGTCAAAATAAAATGTACAAAAATGAGGAAGTTTATCCTGACAATACAGAAGCAGGAAGATGAGGTTTTTAAAAACACCTCCCTGATTTTCTCAAATCAAAACAATTTGCTGAAGCAAACAAGTATCTGCAGCAGCACAAATCACGATCTGTCTTCACCGGAGTGGACTAACTTTGGAGGAGAGCGGCCTCTGCTCATGGAATGATAGAATCATACAATCAATCATAGAACCACAGAATCATTTTGGTTGGAAGAGACATTTAAGTTCATCGAGTCCAACCTTTAACCCAGCACTGCCAGGGCACCACTGACCCATGGCCCTCAGCACCACAGCTCCACGGGGGGCTTGGAAACCCCTCCAGGGATCACGGGGACTCCACCCCTGCCCTGGGAAGCCTGGGATAGCCCTGGACAACCCTGGAGGGGATGGAAGAAATTGTTCCTCAGGTCCAACCTAAACCTCCCCTGGGGCAACTTGAGGCCATTTCCTTTCATCCTGTCCCTTGTTCCCTTGTTCCTTGGGAGCAGAGCCCGACCCCCCCTGGCTCCAACCTCCTGTCAGGAGCTGTCAGAGCCAGAAGGTCTTCGGTGCCTGCCAGCTCCTGGCCCTGCCTCAGCCCCTGGCATTGCAGCCAGCTGGGTAATGCAGCCCAGCTCTGCAGCTCTGCACAGTAACTGCCCAGCTTTGCGGGGTTGGTGTCTTCATCACATACAGATTTTAATAGCGCACAAAAGTCTAAAATGTCAGCAGCTCACATCCAGCAGCACGTTACTATAAACAGAGCGAGCTGTAAACTAGCCAGGGTGTTACTGACACACAAACACAGCTTTCAGGCCCTGTAGATACCCTTTGCTTCTGCAGCTTTGGCCATATTCTGCTGTATTTCTACATCATCGTTCCAATGACTAACATCAGAACCCCAGAATATATTTTTCAGCAAGGTACAACCAGTACCAATGATGAGATTCAGCAGTTTTGTTTCCTTCATCCTTTATACAAAAATCTCCCACCATCCTTCCGGCATCTGTTGTGACTCCAATTTATGGAGTTTCCCACCTCCTCAGGGAGCTCCAACCTCCCCTCTCCCTCCTCACCCCAAAAGCTGCTGGTGCTGAGCTACAGTTCCAGCATACACACAGAGCAGGCAGAGGCTGAGGTCACACCACAACTTCTCCTTTAGGAAAATAAGCAAAGAAGGAGTAAATCAAAACAAAAAAAAAATCTTTCCAGCAGATCCTTCCACAACCGACTGAGTGAAATATGGCAACAGGTTTCCTGGTGTCACCTAGAAGGGACACGCAGAGGTGGGGGACCCACATGGGACTCGTTATGAAACCAGGCTAAAAAACTGACATGGGCAATGCGCAGGCAGGCGCGATACCCGTGCGCTGGATGTTAAGAAATTTAACTTGGGAAAATAAGTTTCATTTGCAGGAAGTCTGAGGGAATCTCTGATAACAGGGTTTCGGTTTGAATGCTGAAAACCAGCCTGTTTTAAGAATATTTAACGAGGTGCTTTTAATTTTGACTAAGGTTGACCGGTTGGTTAAATCCCACAGGCTGAACGCTGCCATCCTGCCCTAGGGAATCTGTCCCGCAGGTATCTGAACTCACCAACTCCTCTGCTTCCCCTATAGCCCAACATTTCAGCTGCCACAAACCCAACAATTTCATCAGGAGGACACTCAAAGCTAAAAACCAACCTCTCAAAACTGGTAGGAGCTCATCTACTCCTGAAAAAGGCAGCTGGGGGCCTAACTGGGACAGCATCTAATAAACTCCAGTTGAGCTATTTTAAATAACACTTAATTAACTTCTTCAGCCTAAGCTGCATACAACTGATGCTTTTGTTTTGCCGTGTAAAAGGCTACACTTCACCCTCAAAGCTGTAGGCATCTGGAACTAGACAGGACTGTCATTTAGATTTTTTTTCTCCTTTTATATATATTTTCTTTGTCATCCAAGTGGTCAGACTTTCAAGCAGTTCAGATTTCTTAATGAAGGGAGAAACACCTCTAACCTGTTCCTGAGCCAAATGAAACCCCAGCGTTGTTTAACAACCACATTCTTTCATTTTGTGCCACGGATGTAAGAGCTGAGCATCTGATTACTGCCCTCATAATGTTTCTTCTTTGAGGCTGACTATAATTACAGAGTATTTTAATGCCTTTATCTTTGAGCTACCCTGGGACAGGACAGATTTGTAGTCTCTGTCTCCTGTTTTATCCAATTTTGCACAGTCAGAAGGAAAAAAATACAGAAAATCTTCTCTCTTGTTCCCCTCTTTCTGGACGAGTGTGAGCATGAGCACAGCCAGAACCAGACCACAGGGAGGGAGCAGCATTAGTGACCTGAGCAGGAAAATGCCTAGAGGGTAAGAGAATCACAGAATCATTTGGGTTGGAAAGGACCTTTAAGATCATCGAGTCCAACCATTAACCAGCACTGCCACTGACCCATGGCCCTCAGCACCACGGCTTGGAAACTCCTCCAGGGATCACGGGGACTCCACCCCTGCCCTGGGCAGCCTGGGACAGCCCTGGACAACCCTTGTAGGGAAGAGATTTTTCCTAATATCCAATCTAACTTAATAGACGTGGTTGCCTTAAATCTTAAACTCAAGAAAGCCTTTCTCTCGGTAAAGATCCTTGCAGGCAGGTGGCCCCAAAGGAGAAGGCAAAGCTCCATGCGCTCCCTTGTCAGTGCTTCCTCATGTGAGGGATCCTCCAGGCAGGTCTTCCACGTCTGCTGCCTCGATGCCGAGCAGGCTGGATTATGAACCTTCCTCCAAGCGAGTCATCCGGCAGCTCTCAGCACCGCTCAGAGATAAAAGCTGTTTCTTATTGAAACAGCAGCTGTCTCCAGCACTTTAACCCACATTTATCAGATTTATTCTGCATAACTGGATCCTGCCCCACCTTGCTCGTGGCTCCTACTGGCAGTCCGAGCCTTGCAGCTGCCAGGAACCGCTGCCTGAGTCATCCTTCATGGAAGAGCTGGAGCTGATCATTTCTGAAGGTCTCCGAGCCTCGCCATGGGAGGTTAATGGCATTGTGGAGGGATGCACATGACTGTAATTTTGTGCCAGAAACAACACAAGCACTCTGCTTGTGAACTTCCTAAACTCCTCCGCTTCCCTCCAGCTCCCCCCGTCTCCCAGGAGCGGTGAATAAACACAGAGCCCAGTGATTCAAAGCTCTGCATACTCACTCCTGTGACACAAGACTTTCTTTGCCCGTTTATTCCCACTATGACTTACCTTCCCCCCTGCCTGAAAGAGCAGAGGAACAACCCCGAGGACTCCCCAGAGAGGGAGCTGTGCACCATGCTGGGAGCCGCAGCACGTCTAAAAGTCACCCTGTGGCACCTGAAGGGGAGCAGAACGTGAAAGGTTTTTGATAGTCCTTCCAGAACAGCTTTTCTGATGGGGGCGAGGGAAACAAATTGGTTTGAAATTGGTGCAAAGTCTTTCTAAGCGAGATCGCTGTACTAAATATAGCCACTAAGTAGAGCTAAACTCCTCTAATGGTTATCTCACCCCAGCTTCTTCTAGGGATGGATAGAAACATCAAAATGATGGCAAATTAATTGTGCCACAGGCAGGATTTCTTGGCCAGCCTTTGCCTCGATGTAGTTTCGCTGCTGAGGGGCACAGAAGCTTTGTCCAGGAGCCAGTGGGATGCCAGGAGAAGTTACCAGTGCCCAGCTCCTGTGCACAGGTCGCACTGGGGTTTATTTACCAAGATGATGCAAATTAGAACCTGTGCCATGGGGAATGGGAGGATGGAAGTTCAAGAGCAACTTCAGACGCCGTACGAATCCATCCGAACGGCCGCGGCTTTGGCTCCTCTCGCACCGTTACACAAGCCTGGATGAATTTCAGATCAGGATTGTTACTCCTCGCCAAGATTCCTCTTCCTAATTAAAACTTGATTGGTTCCCTGTAATCAAGCGCTGCGTGAGTATATCTGAGTGTTCAGCCACAGAGGAAAAGGGGACTTTACAGAATGGAAGTGCAGGTGGGATGCTGTGAGCAGCAGGTTCTGGCCCATGAAGCCATTTCCCGTAAGGGGGGATGAGGCCGTTACCTCTGTTAATTCTGGCTTGTAATCACAACCTGTGAAAACAAAGGCTGTAAAACCGAATCTGTCACTGGTTTGAAGCTTTTCTCCCTTACAGTCTCCTCACTTCCACCCCAGTGCCAGCTCCTGATCCCATCTTGTTCCTGCCACGCTTACCTGACCTCGCTCCTTTGCCCACACTCGTTGGCCCCAGCCTGGCCCTGCTCCTTGCTGTTACCTGCTCAAAACTCCTAAGATCTTCCCAGAGCCTCCCCGATCTGGGGACTGCAAAGGAATCCTAAGGGAAGCAATGAGAAGAAGCTCTTCTGATGGTGAAGAAAGTGCAGACACACCGGGCCACACTGGCAGGCCCATGTGCCTGGACAGCGTGTAAAAATGTTGAGGGAAGAAAGAATTGGTTTATTTGATTTGATAATTGATTTATTTCATTTGTAGCCACTTCCCCTGCCTAAGGCTGGGCATGGCTGTCAGTGCTGGGATAGAACCACGCCGAGTAACACATGCTCTTCAGGGCAAAGCTAAGGAACAGAGTTGTTTCAGTGTCAACTGGAAATTCTGCCCAAAGACCTGCATGCTGAAGATCTGCAGATTGGACTTTGGATTTATCACAAGGAAATACCCACAAAAACCAGCACCGTGCAACGTTCTCCTGAATTGTTTTGGCCAGTCTCAAAGTGACTTTTGGTTTACCAGGCTGGGGTTCAGCTTTGTGCTTCTGCTGGAGAGATGGCACTGAGAGAACAGCAGCAGCCCGAGTAGTCCCGAAGGGCTTGAAAGATGCAGTCATTTTGACTTGTGAACAAACACCCCGATTACAGATGAAATCACCCCAAAGTGAGGTGTTGCAAGACTGTGGGTCCATCAGAGACTGCCTTGAGACTCTACCGGTGCTGCCATCTAGAAAGGAACAGTTCCATCTTCCACGGGTGGAAGAAGCAGAACCTACAGAAGGATTTCAGAGCTTTTCAGCCTCCAGCACAAGGGTTCAGCCCTTGGTGCGCGTGCTCCCTAACACCAGCTAGTAAAGCCATCACCCCACGCGCTGGCTGTCACCCCGGCCTCTGCCGCCTGCTAATGTGACTTCTGGCAACAGCAGCTCTGTGAGACCCACCAGACTGGGGCAAAAAATCACCGAGCGGCAGTTGGGTGGCTGGGCTGATTTCCACTCCGTGTACTGGGGGTTGCTTTTGTCGCTGAGCTCGTGATGCGTTTTCGTTTTTGCACACAGTGGAAACTGCACGCAGAAATCAGACACCGCATTACGTAAACTCGGGGTGAAGATTAAAACGCGTACAACTAGCACGACATCTGGATCTAATTGTGCTCTTCTGGGACAGGAGTCTATAGCTTCAGCCTGAAGAGAAGCAAAGAAAGAGCAGGAGTAATTTTTCATGCAAATACCCATCTGCACAGAGGGGCCGAGTCTCTGCAAACACCTCCATCACCACGTCTTTGGCCGACACGGCCCGTTAAGTGCCGTACGGGCCGACGGTGTTTCCCTGTTGTTGCACATGGTCACTGTCTTGGAAAGAATCCGTTATGATGCAGCCCAGGGGTAAAAGTGAATTTCCTAAGAAAATTATGACTAACTGAACGTCGGCACGTAGGATGGGAAGTGTCCTGTATTCAGAGCTGCACCAGTTATCCTTTTAACCACCAGCTACTTCTCCTTTGCTTGCTGTACCATTCAGAGACTCGCTGGCACTCAGGCAGCCGCCGGGAGCTACGTTCTAGTCAGCAACCCTATGGGCAAATCCACCCGGGCTTCCTCGAGAGCCATCTTTTGCCAGTAGCCGTCTCCCTCCCCTGTGCGAAGCTCCAAATCCACCCCGCTGAACCAGCAAGGGCTGCACCAGCATAAAGTGTTTGATAGGGGGGATGGTATTGACAGAGAACAGCTCGGGCTCCACTTTGCAGGACTTGTAGGTACAGTGGGAAGGAACAGTTGGAGGACCTGTAGCTGATATGAAGCCATGAAAGCACAGGAATCTTTGCATCTCAGTCTGAAGATGCTGGAATAAGTTGGGAGCCCCAGGAGAGGCGGGCTGTGTGCTGCCGTCAAGCTGTTAGCACCATTATGGGCACAAGAGCAGTTTTTAATACCCAAAGTTTGACTGAAAAGCATTCACGGTTCCATTAGAAGGAACTCGGGACTGACCTGCTTTAAAAAGAGGCCAACCATAAACTATGGGGTCACTTCTTCACGCAACGCTTAAGAGGCAAATTAGAGCAGCCAAATTGATTTTTCCCCCACTAATCCCAGCTTTCTGTTCAGCATTTTGCAGCTGGCGGCGAGGAAAAGTCTCTGAGTGCTGACCCTGCCAAGTGAAGCACTGGGCTCACGGGCACAGGACCAGGGCCCAGAAAACACAGCTCTCCCAAACCTGGGCACAGGGTTTCCCGGGTCTTAGCTTTTTAGCCTTTATTCATACCTCCTTTTTTTAATCTCTTTTCCCCAAGACTGAGCTAGGTCATTTCACTGAGCAGCTATCAGGATGATAACACAACTGACAACATGCAACCTTTGCAATTCTCACTGGTTTTTATCATCAAATCAGACTGAAGCTCTACGGTGCAGATGTAAATTCTTCTTTTGTCTCCTGGCTTATTTTATAGTCACCAATTTACACTGTTTTCAAGTTTGTTATTAGCTGACTGAGAGATCAAACATTTCCATGCCACATGAAGTCCCTACAGAAGAAACTGTCAAGTAGATTTAGTTTTGGTCTTTCAAGTGCTCAGAAGAAAGGAGACTTCCCAGATTAATTTGGAAGGTTCCTCGCTGACTGCATCTGCCCTTTCCGGGCCGCCCGGCTCGCGCTTCCAGACTGATTCATTTGGCAAAAGTCACAGGAGCATCCGTGCTAACGATGCCCGACACACTGCAGGGAAATCCTTCATTACCCCCAAATACTCCCCACATTTTCTCCACTAAAACAATTACAATCCTCTGTGGATTAAAAAGGAAAGAGCGATGCGGCTCCGTGCACAGAGCAGCAGTAAAGAGAAGGTTGATTTTGTCATAGCCCAGCACTAAGCGCTCTCAGGGAACAAGAGCTTCTATCAGAGGACAGAAATTAATGTTTGCCAGTTAAAAATGTTGGAAAAGAAAAAAAAAATCATGAAGAGGGTTTCATGGCTGTGATTTGCTTGAATAGAGAAAGGGGCTGATGAGTCCCATGCTCACCCCCATGAGCTGGGCCAGGGAGAGGGGATGGAGCAGAAATCTGACAGCAGTGGTGAGAGCAGCAGGGTTTGGCCCCGTGCCGGGCTGAAGTGCCCTACAAGACAATGCACAAGGGGGACGCAGAGTTGATCCTAGCTGGAGAAATGCTGGAAGCAAGGATTTAAAGTGAGATGCTCCAGGTTTCATTGCCAACCTCCAGATCCAGCCACACATCTTTATGTGCCAGAGGAGATGAAGTCGAGGAGAGCAGCCAGCTCACACTGCGGATGGGCCTGGATGACACGACCTCACTGGGATACACTTTGTGCTTACACGAGGTCAGGAGTATGGCCTGGACCATATTCAACTTCCCTTTGCCAGATTTGACATGGAACTCGGGTCAGACTGAGTTTTTTATTCCCCCTTTCTCCCGCTACTGCACATGCCACAGCATTTCCAGGGATTTTGGATTTCCCAGCCCAGGCTGCCCAGAGAGGTTGTGGAGTCGAGAGATTCCCAACCCGCCTGGACCCTGCGCTGCTGGGCCCCCTGCTCTGGGTGACCCTGCTGGATGGGCAGGGGGGTGGCACCAGAGCATCTCCAGAGGATCTCCAGAGCATCTTCCAACCCCCACCATGCTGGGATTCTGTGATCTGGGTGACAAACACAAGCAAACCAAAAGGGGAAAGTCACCTAAACTCATTCCCACTAATTCTTATTAATGTAGTTTAAGCTGTGACAGCCTTGAAATGGAGAGAGAAAATCAACAGGGTCTTGTGGATTTACCTGGGGCTCTTCTCCAGTCTCCCCAGCTGCTGGAGGGTGTCACCTCCTCGGATGAGGGGCACTAGGTCAGCAGCACAAGCACATCTAGTCCTCTCCAGGACAAAGTCAGCCGGTCAGGCCAGGAACACGGCTCAGCTCCGAGAGGATTGCTTCCTGGAAAAGGGCAGGACGGTGCAGCTGCAGGGTGTTAACATCGAACAGCTACGACCCTGTCCAAAGTACCCCTCCCTGTGCCCTTGGATAAGACATTGCACATTAATGCCTGTAAATCCGATTATTTCAAGGATCTTACCATCCACGTACAACCAAACACGAGCTCATCAGAATGATCTTTCGTTCTTCAGAAGGGAGCCTCTTACCATGCAAGAAAATAAGAGCACTGAACAGTAATTATAGCCCACATCGCTTTAATATCCTGCAATGCTTGGTACTGCTCATTTCTGCGTGGAGGGTTTGTAGTGAGGGGTGGTTTTTTTCTTACACAGAAGGCAACTAAAGGTAAATTTACACAATTTGGCTTTGAAAGGGAAAAAAAATCCACATAAGCAAAAAATACTCAGCCTTAACACACAGGCACTGCTTACTCAGAGGCGTCGCATTTAAAAGACTGTGTATTAAGGAGGGTAAAGTATTTGTGCTGCTTTTCCAGGAAAGTTTCCAAGATAGAAGAAAAGCCTCTGTATTACTGAAGAATTTTGTCATTTCTAGAGCCTTTTGTTTAAGAAAAAAAATAAAAACACATATGCTAAACCAAAAGGCTGTGCTAACGAGCAGCATACACCAACCGCCGGCAGCGCTGCGTGACGCAGAAAAGCAGCGCAGTGATGTGCACACAGAGTGCTGACAGGGACTGGGGTTCATTCTCTATCCTTAGCAGTTCAATAGTGTTCTTAAATACAGAGATTAGATGAATATTCCTCTTTCAGTGACAGACTGGACAGTAAAAGGGGAGATGGGCTGAATTCCTTCACTCGGCGCACACTCCAGCGCGGGCTCTGACCAAGCCTTTAAGTTATGACGGTCGGACCGGTGCGGCCGGTTCTTTCGTGAAGCTGTGAAAGTTTCAGTGCAATAGAAATGAGAGGTGCCAACATGACCTGCAGAAAGGAAAGAGATGGCTCAGAACCGCACAGCGGCACACGCAACCCACGCACGCCGCGTCCGCCCTTCCCTCGCTGGCGGCTGGCGTCAGCTGGGGACACGCACAGCTCGGTGCTGCTGCGCCAAGGGCCTGATTCAGGTCCCACACGAGCTGTGGCAGCAGGGAGGAGAACGGTGCGGTGAGGGACGTGGAGTTACCACCTCATGCAGGTTTGGTGAGAAACCCCCATGGTGCTGCTGCCACCTGCGTTGCGCCGCGCTCCAAACTCTGCTGCGCCATCGGCACAGGACAGTTAAATCCTGAGTTGAGTTCGTGCCTCTCAAACACAGGGGGGTTTTGTGTCTTTTTGTCAATAATGCAAAAAGAGCTCCAAGACTGTTTGCCGGGAAATATAAAGGGAGGATTCTTTTCCCCACACGCTGACAAGAGAGGCCAACTGCATTTTTAAATGATGCTGTAAAGAACACCTATTGAACTTAGTACAGAACCAGGTCAGTGTCATCCTATCCACCACTGCACCCTTTTACCCCCTTTTATTTTGAACAGGCATTTCCCAAACTGGGTATAGGAATGAGCTCATTTTATCTCAAGCAATGCAACATTTCACCTCGGTGAGTCCTGAGGTCAGGACTGAAACCATGTCCTCCCACACCTGCAACCAGCCACAGATGTATCACAAACAAACAGGAAAACTCATGTGCGACTGCAGCAGCAGCTGCAGGGGATTCTGAGTAAGCAACACTTGTTCCACACACAGCTCTTTCTTTTAATACATCTATTTATACTGGGATTAAAGACACCAGAGCCCTCGCTTCCAAAACACCAAGCACCTCCACACAGCTCTAAGCAGATTACAGCTTTTTGGGAAGGCTGGGAGCCAGCGGCGCCGTGACCGAGATGCGATGCGACACGACGTCAGGTGACGCGATGCTTACCTGTGGGTCTTGATGTATCTTCTGAGCATCTTTCTCATAGCTGTCGATGTAGAGCCGCACGGTTGCTCCAGCACTGCCAGTACCACTTAGTCTGAAGATGATGCGGGAGCCATCAGAGAAGATGAGCCGCAAGCCCTGGTAGGAGAGAAGGGGAGGAGAAGAGCCTCTCAGCTACGTGCCTCTGGGGAACCCAAGGTATTTTCACAGTGCCTGACCTGCACGATTCCTGAGCTCCTCCTCTTTCAGGAGCCACAGACAGCTCCTGTGTTATCCTCTCCTCACTGCTGTCCTTCCTAACCTGCTCTGGAGAACTTGCTAGAGCTCCTCAACACGAAGCATGTTGCCACTGCAAGGCCCTTTGCACCAGCACTTGCTTGGAAACAAGAGCCAGGGACTGATTCTGTCAGGCACAGCGTTACCAACCCAGTGCTCCTCCATGAAAATAGGGCGTAAAGAAAACGCTCCTGTCACCCCAGAGGTGAGGTAACCATTCCTGAAGGATTTCTCCTTACTCCTTCCTGCTTACTGTGCTTCCACATTACACTGTCAAACAAATCCATCTACAGGACATTTTTATTTCCATAATCTCTGGTGACAGGTTACTCATCTCACATGTACTCAATACCCCCGTGACTCCTGGAGCCCGCAACTCAATCCCCTGGCACAGCTGCTCTGTCCCTGCCCTCCTAGGGACGAGCACACGAGGAGTGCCACCAGCTCAGGGACAAAGGCATCTAGGGAGGACTCGCCCACAGTGACCTGGGGTCTAGCGCTAGAGACAAGACAGTATCTGAACAGGAGGCTTTGTGCCTCGTCCTCCAGTGGGGTTTCAATCTTCTGGGGTGGCTGCAGGGAAGCTCTGCTCCCAGTGTGAACCCTGCAAGGGCAGAGGCAACCTTCAGGCCCTTCCCTCTCAAAGGCAGAAAGTTCCCCTCAAACAGGGCAGGATCCATCACAAACTGAGGGCAGAAATTTTTTTCCAAGGGACAAATGCAGCCTCTGACTTTAAAGCAGGTACAAACACAACAAACAAAAATGCAGCCCACAGTGCAACACCCCTCTGAGATCACGTTCAGCCCAGGTGAGGCTCTGCCCACCTGGTTTCTGGAGACGCTTCCATCCACAGGATCGTTGTACTCAAAATTATCAGCTTTCTCAACTGTGTAGACTTTGTCGCCACCTGATAACTGCTTCCCCACAAAGGAGCGGTCAAACATCACCGCCTCCAAATCCTTCATCATTTTGTTAGCTGCCTCCGCATCCACCTCTTCATAGTCGTACCTACAGCCGGTCACCACAAAACAAAGGTTAGGGAGGGGAGGCTGTAACGAGCAGCAGTGTTTGGTGATGCCCTTGTTTAAACACTCTCGTCTGCCCCATAGATGTTCTCTACTCCCTTACTGGAGAAGACAGGAAGGAAAAAGAGGAGGATCTGCGTGCAGCAGTAGAGCTACGATCCGATACAAGCACACGGGATATGCTGCAGCACCCAACAGGGACTGGGCGTCAGGAGAGACGAAAGCGCAAACCACGCTGCCTTGTGCCGGGTGCGAAGGCAGAGGGCTGTGCTCCGACTACGCTGACTGCGGAGAATTTATTCTCATTCCGCCCATAGGATCTCAGCAGGTTCCTCACTTTAACAATCTCTCCTGAACAACCTCGTGTGCATCCCCACAGGAAAGGCAGGTGAGATCGCAGCCCACGATAACATCCCAGCAACGGCTCTGATCTCCTTAACCCGGACAAGGGAGGCGGCAGAGAGCGGCCAGAGTGCACGCTGGGCTCCCAGGCTTTGCACTCCGACAGCCAGCGTGATTTGTGCTGCTTTTATTTGCGTGGCTGGCTTGCTGGAGCACGCACGGGCTTGCTGACCTGCTACTGCTGTACCAAGCTTGCTGTGCAGACAGCTCTAAGAGGTGGCCTTTTTACTCTAGACTTTCATGGTTTTTCCAGGTTTAAGTACCTCAGACGTGTGCTGGCTTTGCAGTGGTGGGGGGGAAATAAAGAAGAAATAAAAAAGGAAAGGAAAAGGCAAGTTCTTTCATTTGACAATTTTGAGACAGAATTTTCCTGTAGGTCCTTCCAAGCTGAAAGATTCCTGCCTAATGCTTTCACTCCAGCTGGCGTTCCCACCTCTTCCTATATGCAGGTTGGTTCTTGCTCCTTCCCTCTTCATCCTCTACCTCTGCTGCAGTTTAAATCAGAGTATTTTGGGACACAGAATCACAGACTGCTTTGGGTTGGAAGGGACCTTTAAAGGTCATCTAGTCCAACCCTGAATATAAATCACAGAATCACAGATTCATTTAGGTTGGAACCTTCAAGATCATTTAGTCCCACCATCAACCTAACTCCACCAAGGCCACTGCTAAACCATGCCCCTCAGCACCACATCTACAAGACATTTAAACCCCTCTGAGGAAGGGGACTTCACCACTGCCCTGGAAAGCCTGGGCCAGGCCTTGATAACTATTCAAGTGAAGAAACTGTTCCTCATGTCCATCCTAAACCTCCTCTGGTGCAACTTGAGGCCATTTCCTTTTGTCCTATCATAATGGCCTAGGGGATGGGCATCCATTCAGTCAGATGTTGCCATCACTGAAGATATTACAAATTGACTTGTGGTATGTGGTCTCAAGAAACACACTGTTCCAATGGCAAAAAAAAGCTCTTGCAAGAAAAAAAATCTCCTTTAAAGGAAAAAAAATATCTCCTTTAAAGGAAAAGAAGATGCCTCACATATATAAAATGTGCAGACTTTAATACTTAATAGATTTATGTTTAGAATAACAAATCCTAAACTGGACATCATGACAGGTTACAGTGAATACTTGCTCATATAATTCAGATATATATAACTATATGTATAACTCAGATATAGAATCACGGAATCATTTTGGTTGGCAGAGCCCTTTACAGATCATGGAGTCCAACCATTAACCCAGCACTGCCAGAGCACCACTGACCCATGTCCCTCAGCACCACAGCTCCACGGGGGGCTTGGAAACCCCTCCAGGAATGGTACATAGTGCAGCAAACAGCTTGGGGGGGAGGGTTGTTGTGAAATGACTTCAACAGGACAGGAACAGCAAATGTAAGGAGGCTGGAACAGCGCTGCGGGAGCACATGCTGGTGTGACGAGCGCCTGGGGCTCTGACCTTGGTGGGTCAAACCCAGGATAGACTAAGCGTGAGGCACTGGGAGCACTTTCCTCACCTGGTGAAGAAGTTCCTGCCGTATTTCTGCCAGTGATCCTTCATGATGTCCTCCACGCTCTGCTTGCGGGTGGCGAGGATGGACAGCCAAGCCAGGACAGCCCACAGCCCGTCCTTCTCACGGATGTGGTCAGAGCCTGCCGGGAGCCACAGCAGGAACACATTTTCCACCTCCTTTCATGTGAGAGCCTGTGCTACAGCCCTACCTTGTCTTCTCGCCTTCATCCAACTGGCAGCCGTACAAACTCACAAATGGAAGGCATTTCATGAGCTCGATCCCTGCTGTATTGTTAAAACGGTTCAAGATATCATCTGCTTTTAGCTACAGCCCAAATAAAACATTCGGCCCCTTTTATCACACACACACACACTCATTGTTCACAGATCCTTAATTCTGTTCCCAAGGAAGTAATGGGGAACGCACAGTAAAAAGGTCATCATCAAAAACCAGAAAGGCAAATGCAAAGGAACAGCTCAGGAAGGACGAACATCAACCTCCTCAAGCAGCTGTCACGTACCGTCTGCCAAAGCAGCGTACTCTGATCAGCACATATTCTGGCTGAGCACCAAGAAAAATGTCAGCCCTCACTGAGGAAGCCAGACCCTAACGACTCCAAAATTACGCTGCGATGGAGAGAAGAGCAGCTTGCTGGATGGCAAACGGCAGCGCAAGGAGGGGCTTCATTCACGTGCAGAAGCCAAGCGCCTGCTCTCGCTCTCGCGCGCCGGAAAGGCACTGCAAGGCTGCGGAAGACCCTCCTTTGTCTAGAAGAGGGGTCCTCCAAAGCAAGCCGTGCACAGAGAGCAGGAGGCCATCAGAGCCCAGCCTTGCCCTGGGAGCACAGCAGCCAGGGGCTGACAGCGGCGCGGCGGGGACCGCACGGCACCCAGGCCCTCGGGAAACCCGAGAGGGTGCTGCAACTTAGAGAGCACCCTGAACACCTAAATTAAACGAGGGATCAAATGGCAGCCCAGAATACACCCAACCCAGGCTCCACGCCTCTGGCTCGTGAGTTCGGCGCTGCGCCCCGCACAGCTTCTGAGTTTTATCCCTCACGCTCTGGAAAACCTCCCACTAGGTACTACTGAAAGCCCAAGGAAGCAAGGTCTGCCTGCTCATGCAGGGAGCACTCCAGAGCTGCCATTTTACCCCCTCAAGAGCTGCCAGAGTGGGCAATCATCTGGGGAAAAAGGCCGGGGGCCGGGGCACGGGTTACGTGGTGCTTTACACAAATCCCACTATTGTGGACGCAGCGATAAATTATCCTCGTGGTCCTTGACGGCGGAGAGAGCTGTACAGAGGTGATGGAGAGGAATGCTAAATAAACAGAAGTCCCATGTGATGTATCAACTTATTGCTGGAATAAAATACCCAAGAAACAAGCAGGAATTCTGTCATGTCGCATTACTCTAATTGCTCCTGGACTCCAGTCCCACTGGGTCACAGTTTGTTTCAATTTTTACTGGGTCTATTTGGCTGCTCCTTCACCTCTCTCCCCTTCAGCACTCACATTCTGTCCGGCTCCAAACAACTCATTAACTTACTATCAAACAACCTTCCTTGCCCCTTTTCATTCCGTCAAGTGCATTTGCCGATGGACAAACCCCTCTTTGCACTGCGAGGGGAGTCCAACACTCCTGGGCCTTTTCTTAACCTGTCCCCCCCAAAAACTGCTTCAGTCCCTGGTCACTCAGATGTGATGCTGCATGGCCAAAATCTCAAACCTCTCTCTCAGCCCCTGCTGCAAATCAGTCACTTTTCTTTGTAATGTCAAGTCACTTACCTACTGGGGGATGGAGAGAAACTATGAGCTCATTGCTCATACCATAAAAGATGGAAACAATTTTAAAGAGCTGCTCATTAGAGACCATCTCCTATCAGCAGCTCCATGAATCACTTGCTGCTTTTTGTTTTTATTTATTTACTGAAATGCTGGTGCCCTCTCAATAGCCAAAGCCCAGAACATAAACTTAACGCACGCTGAAGTCATTGTGGGCAAAGCTCCAAAATCTCCCTTTACTCAACGATTTACTTCAAAATTTCTTTAGAGAGACACCACATTTTCTGAAATCCCCCTTTTCTTCCAACCCGAGGCCAAATGCCCCGTATCAGAGTAGCGGCCGATTGTGAAAATACTGCCACTGAAGGCTGGCTGCTTCAGCCCCACGGCAAACTGCTTCCAACCAGAGCCTGTGATGCTGTTTCCTCGGCTACAGAAAGGCTGGGGAAATCCTTCCATGTTGAGCTGTGCGCCCCAGTTCCACAAAGCACTTAATTGCAGGCATTTGGGGATTTAAGGCCATCCCTGCTCTGCAAGACACCCAGGCACAGGCTGAAATGTTCTTCTGAAATATGGGGTGGTGGAATGAAAACACACCAACCAGGTCTGAGCCTGCAATCATCCAACTTGAATATCCTCAAGCCCCTTGGCCTTGCATATCTTACCAGCTGCCCCCAGTCTTCAGAGCTCTTTAGAGAGCAGGGAAAACAAGATTTTGAGGAGAATTCTGACCAGATAAAACTCAGCCTTTGTGCGTGAATTCAGTGCTGACCTCCTGCATGCAGGGAAGGTCCCGTTTCCACGGTCAGGACGTTAAAACCATGTGGGAGATGCCACGGGAGAACTCAGAAGCTGCTGAGTCCTCCCGGGAACGCTGCGCGTTTTGAGCACGCTGCTCCGACACGAAGGGAAATCTGCTCACTTTTAACTTCTCTGCACAAATAATAGTTTTGTGTCACGTGCACACCCCTAGTAAATTCCTTAAGATGTTCACTTTGTTTCTCAGTAACCTAATAACTTGCTCAGACTGTTCAAAGGCAAGTGTTAATTTAAACTTTATAAATCATACCTTGTTTTTAGAACAGGAAAATGAGGGCCCTATTAAGCTCAGAGATTTAATAGTGACCTGAAACCTTCCCTAATAAAACTTCATGCTCCAAACCATATTTCTTTCCAGAAATGAAAACATTTAGAAGGTTTTCCTGGCCACCAAGAGTTGAAAAATACATTTAACACTGCACTTAATCCCCATGGACTCAATGACCGGGCTAGTAAAGAGGCCCTTAAACTTCCTGCGTATCTACATATGCCTTCCTAAATAACTGGAAGGAGAACTGGCTCTTGCCTGACAAAACTTTCAGCATTGTGGTCGCTTCCATCAATAATTCCTGCAAGCTTTCTATTATTTTAGAAGCTACACATGAAAGACGACCCCCAAGCTACCCAGCACAATAAAGAATGATGAGGAAGAGTAAGACCACCACTGGTGAAATCAGGAACGCTGACTTACCAGTACCAAAACTTTCCTCTCCGCACAGAGACAGCTTGTTTGCATCCATCAAGTTTCCAAAGAACTTCCAGCCAGTTGGAGTTTCGTACAAAGCAATCTTTGTAGCGTTGGCCACCCTTCAAAGGTAAGAAGGCTCAGTCACGTCATGGCTGGACTCAGTGCTCCCACGTGAAATACTGCAGCAGGAGCTTCAGCTGCTACCAAGCGTCTCTTCCAAGGTAACACTGAAGGCACCTCGGTCACGCCACTGTTTTAGTTTTCACAAGGAACAATTCTTTGTGCAGCAATCCTCTTTCTTAGCCCAGTGTAAGGTTTGGGAAGTGGGGGGGATGCAAAACTAGAGAACAGATATAAACATGTAGCTCTTCTAAAGCAGTTTTAAGTTGTCGACCCCGGAGGATTTAACATAGAAAGTATCGCTATCAAATTAAAAAGAAGGGTGGGGAGGATCATTTGTTTGAGCTTGTCTTGAGAGGATTGGAGCCAAGAGCAGAGCCCAGCTCTGTCGTGGCCCCAAACAGGATTTAATTCATTAAACTCCCCTGCCTCCCCTGGCAGCCAGCCTGGGCACCTCTTCACCACTCAGGCAGACCCTGCGCTCACCCCCCGCCACAGGCACGTCTTAAACCACAAAAAGGGGACCATCCCTCTCCTCGGCAGGGCTCCCCCCCTCCCAGAGGTAGATGCTACCTATCGAGAGCCCCGCTGGTGGGCATGCTCCGGGCAAAGCCACGGACTCCGGTCTGCTGGAAGTATGGGATGCTGAAAATGTTGGCAGCGATGACAGCGACGGAGTCGGAAGGGTTCACAAAGAAGCCGTGTTTCCCAAGAATCATGTTGCGATCCTGGTGAAGACAGGAGAGAAACAGCTCTCATCTCTGCTTAGCACAAGAGAAGCACCATGGCAGAAGCTGTTCTACTTGGCAGGCACAGCCTATAAACCCCTATAAACCTGACACCTCACAGAGCTTTTCGACTGCACTGAAATAAATACTGGCTTTTGAAAAAGCTAAACAGCAACACCTGGATAGTATTTCACCTTCCTGCTGATTTTTCACAGCCTTTAAAGCTACTTAAATACAGTTTCGACTTCTTTATTAGCTCAGTAGTCAACTATTGGCCATGGTGGCAAAATGCAGCAAGTGGTTCACTTCTATTTGCAACTACAGAAGGGAGAGCAGGAGAAAAAAGGTCTTTGCCTTCGTACTTCTTTGCTTAAAAGCAGCTGAGCAGTCATAGAATCACAGAATGGTTTTGGTTGGAAAAGATCTTTCAGATCATGGAGTTGCCCACGGGATTCACACTGCCCCAGCACTGCCAGGGCACCACTGACCCATGGCCCTCAGCACCACAGCTCCACGGGGGGCTTGGAAACCCC
>JANIJG010017427.1:0-11623 GCA_024611175.1 Megaceryle torquata | reverse complement strand
ACACCACATGAAATAAAAAATAGTTCTATTTATAATGGAATTGGATATGCAAATTAGGATACAAGTATATGGTAGCTCTTTCCTTAGGAGACAAAAATATTAGTTACTAACTGGTTTTCTAGGATATTCTGTTAGTAAATAACTGTCTTAAAATAGTTTTCTGTTGAAAGAACTCAATAATACAATGGATGACTGGAGATAACTAGACTGCAATAAAGCAGATTTTATTAATATATATTGCTTAATATTAATAGTATTAATATATTACACCATATTGTGTCAGATTTTTCAAATATTTATTACAAACAGCGTATCAGGACAATGGTAAATAAAGGAAGTGTGGATGTAAGACTATATTGAGATTCTGAAGGAAACTAGATATTTAATGTAAAATTCACAGTGAATAAATTATCATGACTAAATATTCATGGTATAAATTTCTCCTTTATTAGGTAGAAGTGAATATGTATAAACAAAATTATTAGTTTTTAATTTGTCATGAAATGTATGCCCATGATACATGTGAGCTTCCTTGGAATGTCCAGAATAATTATACAATTACCCAGCATTTTTGTGAGGTGCAGAAATGAAGAATCTAAACCTCCCCTAGTGCAAACTTTTGCTCTGTCGCTTATTATATGTGAGATCAGACCGATCTCCTTGCTTCAAGTGCGATGAAAATTATGAAATAATGTATCCATTAATAAATGAATTCCAGTAGTTTAACACAGTCCACAGGTGAGTTACAGTTCTGGTAAAGGAATTCCTAAGTTAATAAAAAGCTAATGAGACCAATTTAATAAGATTATATTATGTGACAACGAACAACTGTAATTATAAATAAGTCAAAATACACTGTTGATGATGCTGTTAAAGTATACATGTTTGGCTGGTATCCACGGTAGTTTTTACGTGCTATGATTTTGAAGTTGAGTTTTCAGTAGCTGTAACTGCTAAAATAATAATTTGGCAGCTGTTTTTAATACACCTGATAAATCAATGTACTGCACACCATATCAGTCAATAAGGAAGAATGTAAGAGGCTTAAAATATTCCTTAATCATCAGTAATCATGTGTTTATGAATGTGACTGTATCTCAGTAACTGCATTTCTAAACATGACATATTTATTTAATTTAATAAAGGCTTTAAGAAATAAGCAAAAAACAGAGTAAGAAAATTATCTATTAAAAATTGTTTGAAAAGTTACATTGATAATAAAATATTAAAAGAAAGTGTCAAAATAAAAACATTTGCTAATGGACTGTGTGGCAACAGGGGAATTTAAACAAGTGTTGCTACTTATAGCTTTGATCAGACATTATATTATTCCTTAAAATTCACATTTCTAGAAAATAGATTGTTTCTTTGAGCTAAATGTGTTTCTTCCTTTTCCTTTCCATTGCAAAGGACTGCGAACATGAACTTGAATGCTACTACTACATCCCTTGTATGCTTTGATCATGGAAAAAGTATTGTTTGGCCAAAAAGACTCACTGTTGAAAGTCTGGTCCCAGGCTTTCTACGGTAAGATGAGAGGTATTCTCCTTTCTCAAGCGAACAACAGAGGGAGTTTTGTCTAAGACCACATAAGCATAAAAATGGCAGATGTCTTTACTTTCAGCAACTTCAGGTGACCAGCCTGAAAAAGCATTCATCAGGAAACATAAAATAGTGGCTGCTAGATGTCAAAAAGACATGGTCAGAATGATCAATGTTTTCTGTGTTTCATCAAGCAGTGGCACTATCTCCTCCTCTGACTGAGCAGTCTGGCCTCTCAGTAATACTTTATTCGCTCCTTTCAGTAATGGAAAACAAACCTTTTGGTTTTAACAAGTATTTTAGAACCACTGATCAAGAGACATTAAATAAATAAAATGTAAAGAGTAATCATTAGGGAGATAGAATCATGAAACTATTAACACCCTGCCCTTTGTTACTGCTGCTCTTTTTATGGAATTGAAAATAATTATATCCTTCTAAAAATGATAAAGTATATCCCTGATATTTTTTCCCATTGAAGTAAACAGAATTTACTAGAAAACTAAACTGGTCAAAAAGAATATATATTTCTGAGTTTAATTTAAGAAAAATAGGCTTCTGAGTATCTTGTTTTAAAAAGAAAGTAAGTGTCTAATGTTAGTCACTGAAAAATTTGGTCTTTGGATATGCTGAATTTTCTTTCAATCCTTAGAGCAGCCACTGCAGTTTAGGTGCTGCAGCAGTTTAGGTGCTGCACTTTCTTCTTTTCAAACATCAGTTTTAAATAAAGCAGCACCTATACATCACAAGCTTACACTCTAATGTTCCCAAACTGACTTAAGATACATTTCAGAATAAATTCTAGTAGCATCAGCTAATACACAGTAACATGTTATAAACTATTTGTTTAATAAGAATCCATATTCTGAGTACTTGGAAGAAAAGATTGTATAGGATAGAGACAGGTTTCTCTCTGCAGCACAACAGTGATGCTTAAGAGTGATCTGTTCTACTACTGTGTAAGCATGGTATGATCATTTACAATAACAACGTATGATTTTTAAAAGGGATTGTGCAATGCATGTAGGTGAGCAAAATCCCAATATGAGAAAAAAGAGCTTGGCTCAAACAAGAAGTGAAAGTTACAATAAAAAGATTTCATCCAGTTAGTTTATTTGCCTTAAGTTACAAAATAATTTACCTTACTTTACTTTTATATATACTTCTTGAAAATACATACAGCACTTAAAATAGAAGCAATTACCTGACTGTTCCTAAATCACAGGAGTAACTTCTTTGTGCTTCTACTTCTGCTGCTGTGATGACAAAATTATATTTCCTATTAAGTACTCAACTGTAATTTAAGTATAGGAAGAAATGTCATTTGTTTAAAATATTTGGTATGAATGACGGAGAAATTATGTAGCTTCTTGAAGTGATTGTAATGAAAAAAATTTCAAATTTGGAGTCCTAGAACTTCTAGTCATAAAATTATAAAATCATATAATATTTTAGGTTGGAAGGAACTTCTGGAGGTCATCTGATGTAACCCACTGTTCAAAGTATGATGATCTTGTTTCAGGTGTAGCAGCAGCTCTGCAGAGGACTTAAGGGCTAGTGGTGGATGAAAAGCTGGACGCGAGCTGATAATGTGCATTTGTGGACTATAAATCCAACCATATCCTGGGCTGCATTTAAAGAAGTGTGGCCAGCAGGTCAGGGGAGCTGATTCTGCTTCTCTACTCTGTCCTGGTGAAACTGCACCTGGGGTACTGTGTCCAGCTTTGGAGTACTCAGTGCAAGGACATGGACCTGCTGGAGCAGGTCCAGAGGAGGGCCAGAAAAATTATCAGAGGGCTGGAACACCTCTCCTATAAGTCTGAGAGAGTCAGTGGTGGGTTTTTTTAGCAGGTCCTGCAGTGATAGTACCAGGGGTATTGATTTAAAACTAAATAGGGTAGAATTAGACTAGACATAAGAAAGACATTTTTTTGCAGTGAGGGTGGTGAAACACTGGAACAGGTTGCCCAGAGAAGTCATAGAAACCTCATCCTTGAAATATTCAAGGCCGGGTTGGACTGTGCTCTGAGCAACCTGATCTAATTGAAGATGTCCCTGCTCATTGCAAGGGGGGGTTGGACTAGATGATTTTTAAAGATCCCTTTCAACCCAAAACATTCTATGATGTTATGATTTTATAACACCATATTCACATAATAAAACTCAAAGTGGATCTCATTCATCCAGTATTGATGTCTACAGATGAGTTTGTCATCATTAGCTCCTTCTATCAGAAATAGAGACATTTTGAGAATACGAGTAATTTTACTATGCTTCCAAAGTAAGCTGAGGGAATCATGCTATAAAAATATCTACTGTTCTCCATCAAACATAAAGTGATTCTAGGTCAATAGATCAGATGCAAGTGTGTGGTGCAGACATCAGAAGTTGGGTGGATACCACTATGAATGAGTTGTCCTCCAGGCTCCTATCTCCTAAGGTACTGTTGAAAAGTAAATCATATGCCATTCATAGCACATAAGTAGCTTCTATGGAAAAGTTACAGAGATTTAAGTAGTGTTATTTGAAGCTAAAATAGTTTAGTTTGGCATCCTGATGCAGTGTGGTAGTTTCATTTTTCTCAGGTTGTGACTGTGTTGCCCTCAGTAGTTGACATACTAAAAGGCAGGTAAATTATGTGGATGTTTGTGTTGAATGTGATACTATTTTGGAGTATCCTCCACATTTTTGCCATGATGATGCATCAGCTCTGAGTGCTTTGTGGAATAATGACTGGAGGTGATTAAAATCATATTAAAGGTGACTTACAGCCTGCTAAATATTCACTTACCCCTCCAGGTAAGGGCTCTCCATCCCAGAAAAGTGACCCTGGCCCATGTTCTGACCAAGGGGGAAGGGTCTCCATACAGGTGAGATGTAGTGTTGCAGAGGTGACTCCCAATTCCTAACCTGATCCTTAGGGTTTTTAATCCCCTTATTTATGTGACTGTGGGCAAGACTAAGCCAGAGTGGGTTATACCATTTGGATACACAGAGTTGTCAGCTGAAACAAACACTGAAATCCTCCAACTTCTTTTTATTTTACTTTCTCAGGCAACAGAATAGTGGTTTACATTGAGACTCGTGGCATATTTCAAGGCTTAGCTCAGGTTTTGTTTCTTTGCATGGTGCATCACTGCCCTGTTTGGTCTACGGATTATGGACAACTCAGGGCTGAGCTGCCTACAAAGCTCTCTGGCCTCAAGGCAATCCAAGGCAGGGTCACTTTTACAACATGCCATGAGTCACCTGGATGAACTACATGTTACCAAAACTTGCTTATGAGCTATGAGACAGATGATCCTTACACAGACTGTTCAGACTGGACAGGGGATTGACTTTTGATTGTAGTGTCATTCTTTAACCTCCCATTGGAGAACTGAGGTCATTCCTCCAGAATGCCCTTTTCCAAGCCTTTTGTACAATTTTATACAACCTGCCACAGCTGTTCACAACATAAACCAGTATTTTCTTCCCTATGTACCACTTTAGCTTCACATGGAGACTGTTTTCTACTTGGGTACAGGTTTACTATGTTTTTCTTGATTTCTGCTGGGTTTTCTGTTTCTGACTTATTACATGTCTTCTTCCTTCATCATCATCATCTCATGAAGCTTACTTCCTAGAATCTGTTTTACTCCTTTTCACCTAGAGAAAGGGCATGCATCAAACCAGGTATTTAAGATGTAAGAAAGGCTTGAAGAAAATATTAATTTCCTATTGTACAAAATTATGGTAGTGTATAGTTGATCAACATACTGAAATCTTCATATAGACAGAAAAAGTCTAAAATATCACAAGAAACAGGAAAATAGTTTTCAAACAAGATGATGGATCCCTTTGAATCATGATCACATCCATACTCTTGCTGGACACACTATTTTTGATACAGGCCAGGATGGTGTTTGCCTTCTTGGCCACCTGGCACACTGCTGGCTCATGTTTAGCCTGCTGTGTTGCATGGGGTTGCTGGGACTGAAGTGCAGAATGCAGGACTTGGCCATGTTAAACCTCATACAATTGGCCTTTGCTCATTGAGCCAACCTGTCCAGATCCCTCAGCAGACCCTTCCTACCCTAGAGCAGACCAACACTCCCACTCAATTTGGTGTCATCTGTAAGCAAGGCAATCAGAAAACAAGGGTCAAGGCAATCCCAAACACAAATACAGGCTGGGTGATGGGTGGGTTGAGACATCCCTTGCAGAAGGACTTGACAGTACTGCCAGATGAAAGACTGAGTTTGAACCAGCTCATGGCTCAGAAAGCCAATTGCATCCTGGCTTGCAGCACATCTAGGGAGGTTATTCTCCCCCTCTACTCCACTCTCTTGAGACCCCACCTGGAGCATTTTGTTCATCTATGGAGTCCTCAGCAAAAAGCACACAGACCTTTTGGAGTGAGTTCAGAGGAGGGCTAAAGGTGCTGGTGCACCTCCCCTGTGAGGAAAGGCTGAGAGAGTTGGGGTTGTTCAGCCTGAAGAAAAGAAGGCTCCAGGGAGACCTTATAGCAACTTTCTACTATTTAAGGTGGCCTACAGGAAACACAGAGGGGGACTCTTTATCAGAAAGTGTAGTGGTGGCATGAGGGGTAATCATTTTAAAATGAAAAAGGCTAGGTTTTGCTTATATATAAGGAAGAAATTCTTCTGCATGAGGGTGTTGAGACACTAGAACAGGTTGCCCAGAGAAGTTGTGGATGCGCCCTCCCTGGAGTGTTCAAGGACAGGTTGGATGGGGCTTTGAACAACCTGATCTATTGGAAGGTGTCCCTGCCAATGGCAGGGGAGTTGGAACTAGATGGTCTTTAAGGTCCCTTCCAACCCAGACCATTCTATGACCTGAGAGGGTCAGTGTTTTCAGAGTGCTTCTAGAAGTGCTTTAGCAATTACAGAATGGTCAGGACTCAACAAAACTCTCTGTATCTACTGAACTAGTACAAAGGGACACTCCTTCTACATGCCATTTACATCACATAGACATGTTAAAGTAGATGTATCCTGATAGCAATCAGAGTGGGATAATTTTCCATCTCCTTTTCACTGTTATAAAGTCCTGTGCAAGATCAAAAGCAATAAAGAATCAAGCACAGCAGGGGCAGAGACAGTGCAGACATAAATTTATATGGCTTTAGCCATGTTAGCTATTCAGAAATGTAGAATCTGCTCTTATTTGAATGTAAAAAAAGGAGTCGGTAATCAGCTTCATTAATATCAAACTGAAATAATTTCATTTAGAGACAATTAGCAAATGGTTAATTCAACACTTCCATTCTTATTGTTAGCCTCAGTGTCAAGGCTCTCAAAAAAATATGACCTTAGAAAAACCTATCATGAACTGACTGTGGTTACCAGTAAAATGTATAGCATTCTTACTTCTGCAGATGAAGTATTTCACCCCTGGTGAGGCTAATGCACTTTTCTAAACATGTTACTGAAAACAAAATCTTATCAGCATAGCTGTGTCACTGTCAGAACTTCATTTAGTATCAATGACCATTCTGAGCCCCAGATTATGAACAGAAAATTAAAGAAATATTACATAACACTCCAAATGTCCTAACCTGAACTAGGTATTTAAGAACCTGTACAAAACTGTCTTGAATAAAGAACTGTATTTGTATTTCCAAACAGTAGGTGATAGCAAGGATATTTATTCCCATCTGAATCTCAATTAGTGAAATTACTGTTCACAATAAAAGCCCAGTGAGAGAAAAAGAGATGGTTACAATTAAGAGATCACTGTTATAGGAGTGGAAATAAATTGCTAACAGAAATCTGGTGCAAATTTTACTTTGTGAACAGCTAAGCAATTTTATTTTGCTTGCAGGACCATAAGCAATAAATGATGTAACAGATAACATTGGATACTTGTTCTGACCTCATCTGGAAGAGCATTCTCCATTTTGAAAGGCTTGACTTCTCACATAGCAGCTACTATTTATTATTTCTGAGGATGATAGAGAAACGCAGACACAACATCTAAGATGATGGAGAAGGTTACCAGCTTCCTGTCAACACAATTGTGACTCTTTCAGGCAAAGAAATACACTGACGTAGACATATTTAATAAAAAGCCAATTTACCTGATCTCTGGAGTATTTGAACACATTACCTGACATACTCTTTGCCTTTTAATATATATGTTGTCCTATTGTATACTTTTATTCATTAAATACAGATATATACTATGACTTTCTGTACCTAACATGCAAGCTAATTTTCTTTTTATTTCATTTTCAAGTAAGCCTTTAGAATATGCATCCTTATGTGGATTTGCTCTAGAATAAAATTCTGTAATGATGGATTTCTACATCCTGAAAATAAACACTTTGACATGTACAAGTGAGAAAACTTACTTGACCTGAAAATTTATTTGGAAATGCATATAAAATGATTACATAAATGATGCTTATAATATAGGGTAGTGACACAGTATCTTGAAATACAGATAGAGGATCAACAACCTGAAATGAATGTTCTAATTTAACCTGCGGTGGTCCTCATAGCACTCCTTGTCTCTCAAATATGCAAGGATATGTACCACTAAAGACTTAGTACTTAGATATTAGTATCATGTAAAATACTAAACAGGAATTTCTGATAATTTTTTCATATGCACATGCTAAGGTAATTAATGTATCTATCTGAGTACTGCATACAATAGAATACCAAATATACCAGAATTCTCATATACTGAAGATGAGATGTTGCATGTTCTGACACACTTGACAGGCTTTTAGAAAAATGGAATCTTTATGTTATTCAAGGCACAGGGATTATATATGTTAATCATGAAACTACCACCATCTGTTGTGCATAATGTTCCACTTTTATTGTCCAAATGGGGAAAGGAAAAAGGAAAGTAGTAATAATTTGAATACTGTAAATGATAAACCCTTACTTCCAGAAGTTTTATAATAAGGGGAAAAAATTACTTCAGCCTTTAACTTGAAATTGCTTTTGTTCTGCAAAATTAAAACCAAACAAGCTGTGCCAGGAATGCATGTACTAATGAATGCCAGAGTCTGAAGTTATTCCATGCACAATAATACAGCATAAGATCTTTTATATACACCCCTTTTTTTTTTTTTTTTTTTTGTTGACATTAGTCATCCTTGATGTTTAATAGTATTCCACATCTCAGCAGCCAAGTACAATTCACATGATCCATGGTTTCTGAAATTCAGTCTATTCTTTAGAGGTCAAGAATCTTTCAATTTTCACTGCTCATCAAACAAAAACCAGAACAGTGTTGAAAAGAACAGCAGGGAAGAGAGATGAAGCAAAGATCAAAAATGTAGCAGCAGGGAAGCAAGTGAAAACAGCGCGAAGAACTGAGTGACTAAAAGTACTAGTGAACAGGAGAAGAAAGTAGAGCTCAGACAATCCATTTAAAAGGAGCAGCCAATCTAATGTTTGCAGGTTTGTCCAGAACATATGTACCTATTTTTCTGTGCAAAGTTTTCAGAGCCTTTTTTAGTTTACCCATGTATGAAATAATTCTTTTTACAATTTAAGGAATTTTAGTATAAACATTTTGTTTGTTTGTTTGTTTTGTTTCATGTCTGAATGCATTTTTGGTTACTGAAAAAAACTTAATTGTGATTGTCATTTTAATGTTTGCAAATATGCTTTCAATACATCCTTGTAACACTCATAAGACAGTCTAAGGCAATATAAAATCATAAATCCTTAAGCATGAGATGCAGTGCCAGCACAGAGAGGAAGAGAAATAATGGTATACACAAGGATACAAAGCATGCAATAGTCATATGTGACAATATTTCATTAATTATTATTCTTGATTTTGCCATTATGAGTGATGTTCATCTGATAATTTGAGTGAATACAACTCTCTTCATGCTTTTTATTATGATTAACCTTCGTCCATGGTCAAATACAAGATGTCTTCAAACAGACAAAGGTATACAAAAGGATCTCAAACTTACGTTCACTCTTTAAAAGTAAAAATATCATTAATTTATATTCTGATCTACAATGTGTTCTATGTGAAACAATTCAACTTGGATGAATCAATATTACCTTTTGATGGCATTCTAAATATACATGAAAGGAAATACTAATTTTTAAGTTCAGGCTTTAACAATACTGCATTCATGAAAATCTCAAGAAAAAAAATACTCCCAAACTTTTCCACTGTTTCTCTGACAGACCTCAGTCACCCTCACAGTAAAAAAAGTGTTTCCTGATGTTCAGAGGAAACCTCCTGGGTTTCATTTTGTGCACATTGCCCCTAGTCCTGTCACTGGACAACACTGAAAAGAGACTGGCTCTGTCCCATTTGCCCTTTCCCTTCAGGTATTTATTATATGCATTAAAAATTCATCTTACACACACCCTCAGCTATCTCTAACCTAAAGAGTCCCAGTTGTCTCATCCTTTCCTCATAGGAAAGATAACCCAGTTCTTTAATTTTCATTGTGGCTACTTCATCATAGAAGTTTTCCAAGCTGGTCAAACATGTTTTCCCCTTGGTGAAGCCATGTAGACTATGCCTGTTAATTTTCTTGTTCTTCATGTGCCTCTAAATGATTTCCAGGATTAACTGGTCTATCACCTTCCCAGGGGTCAAGGTGAGACTGAGTGGCCTGTAGTTCCCCGTGTCCTTCTTCTTGCCTATCCTGATGATAAGTGAAATTTGCCTTTCTTCAGTCCTCAAGTTCTCCCAGTCTACATGATTGATCAAAGGTTGCTGAGAGTAGCTTTGCAATGACATTGTCCATCTCCCTCAACTCTTGTGGGTGCATCCTGTCAGGGGCCAATAATTTATGTCATTATGTCATGATTTGCAGCTTTAAGGTTAAACAATGACCCTTCAATATTTTAATTTTTTGAGCTTCATTATTGTACTTGGAATCAAAGCTCACCAATTCTCAAGTAAAATTTTATTAGTCTATTCAACAGACATAGTAGCTTATAGTTACTTTGATTACTACAAGTATTTTGCAATACATTAATAAATTTATTTCGTCTATCTCATAGAGCTGTGAATAATAAAGAATGCTACTCTACATACATGAAACTGCAAAGATTTGCAAAACTGCTAAGGTTAAGGATTGCATAGATGGTTATTAATATGGCTCTTTCTAAATATATTTATCTCTAGTGCAAAGACACTTATCCTCACAATGTGTTACTAATATGTTTGTCTGGTAAATTTTAAAAGAGGTTATGTGATGATAAAGCTGTTCTATAACCAGTCTCCCATGCACAAGTTAGTCAATAAACATTTGCTTTCAAAACAGAGAATTAGATGTATCATGTGTTATATGTGTAGTTTCTTCTATAATATTTTGAGTAAATACAGTAATCAACATTTCCTACTTTAAAATGTTCATGGTTGACCACCAAATAATGCATTTCACCCGTATTGTTTTCCACTGTAGAATCATGAGGTGAGTTTCATGAATCTTTTTCAGAATCTCTTCCTGTATTGCCTTTGGACATCATATTATTTTGTTAATAGCTATGGAAACTTGTGTAACTTTGTGTAACACAAACTGACCTTGTTGTTGATTTCAAAAGATACAGCACATTATAATTCTCAACATTTTTCTTACCATTTTCAGTAGCTTATTTACAGATGTTAGTAACTGATGAAGAGTTGTGTCAACTTGTACTAAGGTTTTTAGTTTTTTGTTTCATTTTCTTAATCTACTTTATATGAGATTAATTTGATCATAGGAATTTCTATTCTTGTTATGCATTTCCTTCCTTAAAGGATATGGTTCACCAATTATTTAAACGCAGGCAAACCAACATGAGTGGTTTTGTGGGTCAATATACCTTCTTGTTAGAGTGAGGGAACTTGTCCTGGGAAACTTGTTATATTATGCAGCAGAATTTCATTTCTCTATATTATTTCACAATATTGAGACACTGGTCAATATAAAGAACTATATTGTGTGGCTAGGATTTTTAACACTGAATAGAACAGAGAACTTTCAGATTTCTTGAAAGAGTTATGAACAACTGGCTTCCACCAGAAATATTACCTGAAGCTGCACAAGAGTAGTCTGTGCCTCTGGTAGTGAGGAGTTATAAAAGTAATGGTAAGAAAA
>JANIJG010017426.1:0-10095 GCA_024611175.1 Megaceryle torquata | reverse complement strand
GGGTGTGTTTTTGTTTGTTGTTGTGGGGGGGGGGGGGTGGGTGTGGGGGGGGGGGTATAAAATAAAAAAAATCAAGTCCAAGAAGCATCTCACTTTTCATACTAAACAAGAGTGGTAATTCCATGCAATAAAAGCTGACATATGTGGAAAGATATTTAATCAGAACAGAACACTTAGGTCTGAAGGCATAAACAAAAGAAACCGCAGTCCTTCAATCCCTCTACATCATCCTACCTTTTCTGTCTAGCCTTAACCACTACTGAACATCCAATCTTTCGGGAAATACGTAAGATATAGATAAGTGGTAGGAGGATTTTTTTTTGTTTTTATAATCTTGAAAAATCTTGGGTTTATGAGTAACACATAAGATCTAAGGCTACTTTGTCTTATTAGTACTGTTAAAGTAGGTATTTGCTTATTGTCAAAATACCCTAATAACACCAGGCCTGAAGCTTCTTCAGAGTATTGGACAAACTCCTCATTGTAGCATGCCCAGAACTAAAGTTTAAGCAATATATATCATAATGGAGATAAACAGCAAGATACTTTAAAAAATACAGTCAAAACAGAATTGTTATTTTTAACTCAACCACACAAAGTCATCTCCAGTGAGTCTAGCTTTGTATTTAATCAATATGCATGTGTAAAGACAGAAATGAACAACACAGCTTTTAAAAATTCACTTCTCCTTTGAAGAGTGTTTGTGAGCAAATCCTATACAAAACTTCAGACCAGCCACACGAATGTGGAAAAAAAAATAGAAAACTAGTTCAGCAAATCACTCAAAATTCTTCTTTAAAATAACGTGGATGGAATCTAAGAGCGAAGTGAACATAGGTCTGATGCAACCCTTATTTCCATTAGGATTTCTATCTGTGAGCTTTATAATGGCAAGACAAACAAACAGTCCCAAGACCTGTAACTGAGAGTTTTGCCAATGCCTCAATGGCACTGATGAAGCAGGAGGGAACTTATCTCAGAATTGTATGAAAAAAAAAAAATTATCCAAATTACAAAATGTACACCAGATGACTTAGTCAAACGTGCACAAAAATATGTTGTAAAAATCTGCCCATTAGAAATGCTGCAAATTTGACATCTAACACTACCAGTAGGGACAGAGGATCATATCACTGCTCTGAAGTTTAGTGGAAATAGATGCATACATAGAACAGCTAGCAAAAAACTCAAATGTATTAGAGATACTTCTGCTACATTTCAGTTTTACATTTCTTTCTCGACTCCTAAAATGGTCATCCTAACATCTTCAGACAGATTTCTTCTACATGTATATAACTGTTCCTAAACAGCCATGTTTAGAGAAAAATAAATAAATAAATCTGTTACTCAACAACAAAACAAAATCTTTAAAGATACTGCTAGAGATGACATCTGGATTTTATTTGTAAGCTAAACATTTCACATACCAGCTTGAAAAGCTCTTGCCTACTATTCTAAAAGCCACAGCAGGTATTCTAAGTGGCATTCAAACTAAGTCTTGCTATAAAGTTTTGGTATGCAAGTCATTACTATAAAATAAATTTTATACAAATTATTTAAAATTACACCCAAGCAGATAAAATTGATTATGTTTACATTTTCTGATGTAACTTAAAACTCTTTTCCACTATATGACTGTGAAGTGCCTCCAGCTTCATTATTAGAAGCACTACGTAACTGGCATTTGCTATTATCAAAGGAGAAAATGAGCTTTTTAAATGAATGACTCCTTGTCTCATTTCTGAGACAACAGCCTGAGCTCTGGCTTTGTGACAACACTGAAATGGTTGCATTGTGTAATAATCAACACCTATGTTATGGGTAGGGAAAATTCACCTTCAATGGGTAAGTATTTTCGACTAAAACTACTGAAGAGAAGATAAACTGATAACTCTCTCACATACCTATACATATAATACACACAATGAGAAGTATTTATAAAGCACGTATACTCTACAGTTTTATGTTGTTTCCTTTGTAGAGATTCTATTAGAAACTTTTTAAAAAGAAAATACAGTGTATTAATGCTTATTCCACAGGAGATTCCCAACAAAAAAATAATTTAACATTCAAGAGAGTTTAGGTTTCTTTTTTCTGCAATGGACAGTGAATTTTTATATAAGTCCACATTCATAAAGAAGCATGAAGACATACAAACAGGAATTCAAACCATCTACTGGATTACTTGCCTCTGTATAAAAACTTGGTCTAATCATTTTGGGGTTTTAAAAACTACTGTGCAAAGAAAACAAACAAAAGATGCAGTTATCAAGGAGAATACTTTTAGAAAATCCTACATATGATGATTATTTCATGCAAACTTGCATATCATTAAATCAAGGAGGGGGGGAAACACCTAAAAGTGAACTATAAAGTACTGCTGAAAATCAGACCTAGTTCACAGTCCTCAACAAGTCCATGTCCTGTTAACATACTTGCCCCAAACATCTGCAATACTTGGCCCAATAAGAACACTGCAAAGAGACACCTGACAGGGCAAACCTTGAGAAAAACATGCATAAAGCTTTCAAAGCACTACAATCGTATATAGGATTTAATATATACTGTTTTAAGAATAGGTATCTTCTTGTTGACAGACAGGCGAGTCCAACTTTTTCAGCAAACAGCTTCTTGCACTATTAGCTCAATTATGAAGCCAGACAGGATTATAATTGCCTCAGCACTGTGCCAATTTCCCTAACATAGAAGAAAAAAATATTAAGTACCACACAGTGACACTACAGAAAAAAGTATCATTCCCTGTTAATGCAAAAGAAAATACTATTCAAATAACATGGACTTTCCTACATGCAATATCCACATAATAACCTGCAGAAACTGCATTATCAAGCAGTTTCTCACATGCATTTGCCTACTAACCATTCTGCTGGGACAAATTCCAAATTTTCAACTCTTGAATACTTCAGAAAACTGTCAGGTGATTGTCATTTCTACACATATAACCTGAACTACACCACCACTGAATTATCATTTCCCTTTATACTCGAGTTTCTCCTTCTCCCACCTAGTGAATGTATTTATATTCACATTGAGACAAACAGTTGTAGACCAGAGAAAGGTAGACAATAATTCTCTCAGTTTCTCAACAGAACTGTGATTGTTGTTCACATTTAGTTTTAAACCTAGACATGACTAAATGGAACAAAATACTGTGTTTTATGTGTAAAAATGCTAACATGGGGCAGTAATTATAATTCAAATGCATTCATATCCCACATACCTGAAGAATTATACCATCAACTCATGGTAAGTAAAAAGGCCTGATCTCTCAGTTGAGATGCAACAAAGACTTCATTAAAAGAGAAACCAAAATCTGAGATTACATTGTTAAATGTAGCATAAAAGCAACAAACAGTTAGGCGACATAAGAAGTTTTACCAATTCTCACTTGCAATGACCTATATAGCTCAAACACGCCTACATTACTCCAAAAAATCAGCTGATATAACCTCTTTATCACATCACATATAGAATATGCTACACATTTTGGTGTTAAGTCATCTTGCTCCAAACAGTAAGCCAGAAGAATATAAAGCATCCCGAGTATATTAATTTTCTCTGAAGGAATTAGAGTCTGAGGTTATGAAATACACGAAAGAGAACAATGCAAAAAAAAAAATTTTCATCCTTGCACAATGACTGCCAAGGAGATTAAAAACCAAACTGTACTTGTAAGCATGATCCACTCAGGGCAGCTGGCATTTTTCTCAACTTTTTGTTATTGTAGTCTGTGCAGACACGTTTGAAGAAAAATGAAAACCCAACGCTTCATTGTGCAGTACCAACTACCAAAAGCATTTGGCCTTCTCGCACCACCCTCAGAAAACAGTCATTATGCTTGAGAGCACTAACATATATATATATAAGTTTTCAAGCTTTCGATACATTTAAACAAAGCCCATTTTTTCCAAATTCCGAACACTCTCAATTGTCCGGAGGCTGAAGAAACGACGGCCCCACGTCCCCCGGCTCCGTCAGCGCCTCACAGCACTTCGTACCGAAGCCTTTTGTAACACCCGGTGCCGTGTGCCCGTCGCCTCCTCCGGGCCTGCCCCAAACTCCCGTCACCCTCACGCGTGTACGCGCCCCAGCACCTCTCCCCACCTGAACTCCCGACCGCCCCTGAGGACACCACCTCCCCCTCACCCCCCACACTTCTCCCAGGAAACAACTTCGCCCCCCGAGCCCCGCTGGGATGGAAATTGCTCTCTTAGCCCCCGTTCCCCTCAGCTCGCCGAGAGCACAATGCATCCCCCCCCCCCCAGCACCGTCGCCACCCGCCCCCCTCACACCGCCGCCGCCTCCCCTCACGGCGCTCCCTCCCCACCTCGGCGCCGCTCCCCGGCGAGCCGGGAGGACACAAAGGCGGCGAGGCGCGGGCGGCCGCCGAGCAGGCCCCGCGCCGCCCGGTGACCTGCCACAACATGGCCCCCTCCCGCCCTCCTTCTCCCCTCCCTCTCCTTTCCCCTCCCCTCCCTCGGCGCGCAGCCGAGGCCGGAGACAAAAGGGGGCTGGAGGAAGGGGGGGGGGCTGAAGAAGGGGGGCCCGCCCGCTCCGCCCGCCCGCGGCCTAGACAGCGCTGTCCCGGCCCCCGAGGATACTCACGGGCTGGCTGGCGGCGCTGCTCGCTGCGATGGAGCCGGAGTGGGCCCTGGGACACCCCTGCCCGCTTGCCGGCCCGCTGCCCCCCTCCTTCCTCCTCCTCCCTCTCGGCGCCTCTCCTTCCTGCCTCCCCTCCCCCCCTTCGGCCGCGAGGGGCTCACAACAACATGGCGGGAGGACGAGCCTGGCGCGCACGGAGGGAGAAGGAGAGGGACAGCAAGAGCGCGGCAATCCTCCTCCTCCTCCTCCCCCCCCCCCCCCACCACCGTCGCCCCCGCCGCGGCTCGCTCCAGTCACCGCCACCGCGCGTGCGCGCCACAGCCTGGGAGGTAGGCAGCGAGCGAGCGGCAGGGGGGGAGGCGGTGGTCCCGGCCCCTTCCGCTACGCACTGCGCATGCGCTTCCGGCAGCCTTCCTCACGCCCCTGAGGGTGGCCGCGCACTGAGGGAAGGGACGGGCTCGTCCCTCCCGCCAAACCGGGCACAACGCGGCTTCCGTGGGGTGGGAGAGGTTTTGGTTTTTGTTTTTTTTTTATTCCTCTTTTTTTAGTTTTCGTCTTCGGGGAGGGGTGGCGGTGCCCGCCTGAAGGCCTAGGGTTAGGAGACAAAGGGGAAGGGGACCCCGTTTTGAGGGGTCCTCGACGGCTCCTGAGGGCCTCGCTCCCTCGCCGGCCGGGTTACCTGGGATTTACCATGAACAGAAGCGCATCGCCGTAGTTATTAATTAACTACTGTATCGATAGTTGCTGCCATTCTAGTTACTTGCTCCCGTCGAGAGAGGTACATACAGGATTTCTGGGTGGCTGCTGCTGGTAAATACGGTACTGGGTGCGAGTAAACACTGCTAGTGACAGTTCAGTGCAATCATAAATTCTCCTAACAGTATTTTGCAGCCCCTGAAAAGTGAGAGAGCTGTGCCTCTCGGTGACGTTTTAAAATACGCATCTCACAAGGGAGATCCGCTATTTTGCCTTTTTAGCAGTCTTCAAAGGAGCGCTTAGAGAGTGCTCCATTTCAGGAAACTGCGCAGGTGGAACCTTCAGCCGAAACCTGGTTATCAGTCCTGCGGTGGCTGCTCGGAACGCTTCTGCTGGCCGTGTTTTCTGTAGGCAGGAAGGTGTCTCTGCCAGCGCCCGCGACTCTACTGGGTACGGCAGGGTGAGGGTGCCGGAGTACCACGTGTACTGGTGCTAGCGCTGGCGGCTGCAGTTGTGGAGGTGAGGTGTCTGTAACTACCAACTGTGCTCTTAAATATAGAGATGTCTTGAAGGAAGAAAGCCTCGCTGTCTTCTGTATTTATAGACATGGTTAAAAACATGAAAGTTTCCAGCTCCTGATCAAGATAGAAACATTTTCCCAAGAAATTAAATTACTTCTTCAGCTTATTACTAGTCAGCTAAATACCCAGTTGTCTGCAGTCTGATGCTGCTCATGTGGCTAATCCCTGTGATCCTCAGTCTCCTGCCCAGCTGCCACCTTTGGGTTGTCTCCAGGGAGGTCGCGGGTCTGAAAAGCTAATTCCTTTGCTTACTTGAGGAGGGAAGGTCTCCAAGTCACAGCCCTAAAGTCAGCCCTCCCTTTCATGCAGACCTGCCAGGACTGTAGAAAACCCTGTTATGCTCTTGGCATCCCAAACACTTGCAGCAGCTGGTCTACGTTACACCAGCTCTCCATCCCAGACCCATTTGGGGACCCTATTTGTTCTGGATAATTCTTATCAGTGTTTCCATAAAGCACTAAATGTTCAGGAAGGACTCCACATGCATTTGATAAGCAATATCCTGAGTGACTTCTACATCAGTCTGCTTCCCAGCACTGAAGAACCCAACCTGATCGCAAAATGGAAAAATGTGTAAATGAAATCAGTTTGATCTGAGAAATGCTATTACTTGGTTATTTTCTAAAGTATTTTTCTAAAAAAAATAATTTTAAAAGCCACCACCACACGTCACAATTTAATGACAGCACTAAAGTGCTAACATAGTTCAAGAAAAGTCTTTCTCTCTTACCTTTGTTCTGCATGGAAACTTTAAAAGTACTTAATAGTTTAGATAGTTTAACTTGGTATCACTCCATTACAGAATGCTTTTCTTGGCTGTTCCTGTGTTTGAGGAGGTGTTAACAGCTGACTAGGCTCTGCTTACACTCCAAACCTTTCAGATAAACTCCATTAACACAGTTATGATTTGGGTTTTCTGTGAATAAGCATCCTCAATGAAAACTACTGAACAAATATACAGTCTACAGTTTAGAAAAATAGCCAAGGATATGGAAAACCTGGATGCTGTTGCCTTCCTCCAAAGTCTTCCTATGAGACCAAGGTACTAGAAGGCGAGACACTGAGCACTCAGAGAAATTGAAACCTGCAGTCCTAACACCCACCACCACCACTCAGCTAGTGTCTATTCCTGAAAATGTCTACATTTTCTACAGCCACAAACCTCAGGACCTAGAACTCTGTATGTGAATAAAATCTGTCCTGCAGTGCTGTGACGTCCGTGTCCCCCAACAGTTTTGAACAACACTGCTGTTTGATCTGGCAGGGTAGCAAATGATTAACCTGTATTAATTAAAACCAAGTTATTCCCCCCTGAACATGGAACAACTAGATGTGGTAGACCTTCTCAAAGCATCTCCAGAAGAGGTGCAGGTCCTTACAAAAGCTTGCACTCTATTTTATAACAATGTGTGCAATACTCTCCACTCCCATGACTGGAGAGCACCCAGGTTTGATTCCTTTCCTCAAGAGTCACAGATCTGACTTCCTTAGAGTCCCAAAAATCACAAGACTACTTTGGCTGCCCTCTGCTGCAGCTGGACTGTTCTGCAGGGATGAATTCAAGATCTTTGCCCAGGATCTCGGGTCTACTTAAAGGCCTTGCTGGCCTTGCAGTCATAGAATCACAGAATGGTTTGGGTTGGAAGGGACCTTTACTGAACCTCTAGTCCAACCCCCAAGTCTAACTACCCAAGTCTACTCTCATCTACTGTCTTGCTGCTTAAAAGGACCAGTCATAAATGAGTGAGACTCGCTCAGTTCTCTGAAATAACAGCTGCAGTTCACTCCCTACCACCTTCACAGAAGGGCAGCACTGCAGCTCAGAAGCAGTTTGAGCATCTGTCTGTGTTTCAGAGTCAGGCCCTGGAATGGTGGGTTATATCCTTATCATGTCCCTTGTTAGCTACACCTCTGTAAGATACGCAGGTCTGGATGTATGTTTTGTGCATTTACAGGAGCAGGTCCCTCTCTAAAGTTATTAATTTTCCCACACATTGCAGGGCAAATATAGGCACCCAATGCATAATTCTGGACTCTACTTTGTCAACAGACAATTAATTCATTAAAAACTCCGTGAGTCTGAAATACTACATTCACAGGACTTGCTGCTAAACACATTGCTATATGAATCTGTCAGCATTTCATGGTTTAGGCCAGCAGTGACTATGATATGTAGGAAGGCTTACTGAGGTAAGAGCTCTGGCCCAGTGTGCCAAGCATCCCCTTTGGCTGGCCTCTTCCCAGGGCCTCAGAGAAATGTGCTTACAAGCTGCAGACTCTTTGTACAGAGTGACTTTCCCATCCCCACAACCTTTTGCTCCACCCTTGCTTCACAAACAGCCTTTCTTTGCCATAACACCTCATCTGCTAATTGAGGGTTGACCCTTCTGTTGCTTTTGACCATGTAACCTGTTCATTAACTCAGGTCCTGCTGCACCTCATACTGATACTGTTGCCTTAATCTGTACAAGCTTCACAGCCTGTTATCATCTCAACCCTCTCCTCATACAGAAGTATTTGGCCCACTCTATACTACTGTTAATGTTTTAAACAACACACCTTTAAGCTTTTTTTCCCCATGTGTGGAAAGAACTCTTCTGAGTTACCTTAGCATCCTTCAAATTTCCCATTTAGCACAAAAACTGGTATAAAGAAGGCTTTCCTTTGGTATGATTCCTGTAAACTCATTTGACAGCAGCCAGGCTCTCCATGCACTGAAAAGCCCAGTCTGCTATATATACTCAAAACTGTTGTAGTGGTTCCATTTGTTTCCCATACCTGTCTGTGCAATTGTAAGTTTCTTCAAGGAATACCTTCTATTCTGGCTTTTTGGGGGTTCATTTTACTATCTGGCAACTGGCATACCATACTGAGCTAGTGCAAATGAGAACACTTCAGTTTAGGACCAACAGAATATTTACAGATGAGTGAAAATAATTTTGTCACTAAGCCTATTTTTGTACTTACTCATTCCTATACTACTGTTCTGAAATGCGGGGCTGCTGACTTGCTGTTCACTTACATGGTAGCTGCTCCTGTAGGCATGATCAGCTTTTCCCAAGAAGCTGTTCTGCAGGAGGTTTAAAGGAAATGCATGAGAGGAGGTGTCTGCAAATGGAGCGCACAGCCCTGCAGCACAGGGCTTCATCGACTTGTCCCAAGAAAGAAGCATCTCTCCTGGAAGTGCTTTGCTAATTAAGTCTATGCTAGAATGGCCAAGAAGGTGTCAACTGAAGACTTGTTTCACCAGCAAGACAGCTTTTGTCACTGAGTCATTCACCCCCTCATAATTGGCTGAAGTATAAACAAGCTTCATAAACATACCTCAGAGTCACAACCACCACAGAGTCATTGTAAGGCAAGAAGAGTAACTCATGGCATCACTTCTGTACATGAATGTGAATAGCTTTGCAGCGGCAAAGCCAGAGATAACGCCAGCTGTTTTTTGCATTCGCATTCACATTCACTCCCTTCTCAACAGAGTGGCTGTCAACGCTTATCTTAAGAAAAAACCCCCGCATGTCTCAATAGAAGTACCTTTTTCTTTCCAGTGAAGAACTAAGTTCCAGGAACTCTTCACTGCTGAACTGTGGCTCTTAGAACTTGCATATTATACTCAGTACAAAGAATGAAACCTCAAAGATGAGCATCAAATTGATTCTCACCCATTTTATATATTAAGCAGTAATTAGTAAACACTCTGATTTCTAAAAAGAGAAAATAATTTAAAGAAATATCCCAGGCAATAGAAGCCATCACAAGAGCTCTGAGTAAAAGGCAGTATGGGGTTTTTTGCACACTTACATAAGATAGTTCAGCCATATCAGAACAAGGAAGAGTGGAAAGAATGTGTTTGGTTTTTTTGTCTCTCCTAAGGAAAAACATTGTAAGAATCCTAAAAGCATATCCATACATTTTAATTCTATTGCATAAAGTCTTGCCAAACTGCGTGAACTAGAAATTCCCCATATCTTTGAAAATGAGAAGCCCTAGTACAGAGGATCAATGACAAGAGAATGAATATGAGCCAGCAGTGTGCCCAGGTGGCAAAGAAGGCAAACGGCACCCTGGCTTGTATTAGAAATGGTGTGACCAGCAGGAGTAGGGAGGTGATTGTGCCCCTGTACTCAGCACTGGTGAGGCCTCACCTTGAGTACTGTGTCCAGTTCTGGGCACCTCAGTACAAGAAGGATAT